>JAODUG010006848.1:0-27952 GCA_027564795.1 Aphredoderus sayanus | reverse complement strand
TCTCTCTCTCTCTCTCTCTCTCTCTCTCTCTCTCTCTCTCTCTCTCTCTCTCTCTCTCTCTTTCTCTCTCTCTCTCTTTTCTTACAGTGATATCACTTCTAGGCCTTATTAGTAATTAGATAGATCTTGTTGAGATGGGCTGAGACACTTTTCATAGGTTTCAGATACATTATGTCAGCTAAGATTTAGGTCTAGAACTAATTTAACTATATCTAATGAAATGATCAACACTGATCTGTAATATAAAAAGGCTACTCTGGAAATGTGGGTTTGATAATACACCTAAAACTCAGGCAAAATGTTATTGAATGAGTACAGGCTAGGATGTGTCCTATTAATCTGCAGCTAAGACTATTTATATATTTTTTTATACATTTGTAGACAAAGTCTATTTGAAATATTCACTCAAATTACTATTTCAGAAATCTGTTCCTCAGATCAGTGTTAATATCAGACATAAAGGGACATTTTAAGTGTGATCTGTCTGGCCAGATTACAAATGGCTGAATGTGACCCAGACTCCCCTGCCCCCCTCCCCATGTTCAGGGTTTTAGATGCCATAAAACGGTGTCTGGCTCTGTGAACCCATGACCTCAGAGGGAGTAAATCCCTTATGTGTTATTCGGATGAAGAGGTTCTGTCTGTTGTATATGTAATTCTGCATTTAACGCTCTCCCCACTATGTTGTTCATGATTTCCTTTCAGCTCTATTCTCTCATCACACTAAATGAACAGTCCTTCTGTGATTTAAAAAAGTATATGTTCAACTATAGAATGCAAACAGGTTTTAATTTTGGGAATAGCATTTATGTTAAATTAGCATACAGCACATATTTTCTATTTTCTTTATACCAATACAGTCACAATAACCAATAAAGAATTGAGCCCTGAAACCTATTTGCAGTTCACGTGTTTTACAAGCCTTTAGAAGTGGCCTTTATTGGTTGTAGCCCCATAAAGAGACAGTTAGTAAAAACTCTGAATGGAGCAAATCTCTCATTGTGCAGGGAAATGTCTTATTATGTAACAAGGCCACAGAGGGCCAGCCAGGTTATGGGTCAGATGAACCTCTGACCCCCTTAACCTTGGAGTGTGCCAGCGACCATGTGGTATTGATGAAGTCACACAGTGTATCTGGTGACCTTCGATGCCCCTGGCCGGACTTCAGATGAATGTGTCTCTCAATCAGCACCAGAGTGACAGTAATCTCAGTGAAAGGATATCATTGCATATTTGTAAAAATGTGTCCATAGACGGGACAATCCCATTGACATGTTATTAGTGAACTGAATAAATTAACAATTAGAACAATTATCCTTGATTGTGCTATAGAGCCACCAGATCCATCAATTTTCAATTTATGATTTAAACACAACTGTGCACTAATGTGCTTGGCTATAGGAAAGGGGCAGGGAAGGTTATAGGAAAGAGCCTACAGTGTGTGCTAAGAAGAGTGGCATAGCAAAAAACAGTTTTTCCAGACAAAGTTCAGGGAGTGACTTATTGAGTGTTCCTTTAGCATTAATACTGGTTAAAACTTCATGTTCAGAAATAAAATGCTTCCTCGATGCACTAACAACACATATCAGAGTGATATATGAGGTCTGATGTACATTTCTGGGGTGTGGTTTCAGTGTGAGGAATCTGGAATGGTCAGTGGGTTGATCTTGGCACGATTGAGACAGGGACTAATACACTGTCAGCCAACCATGTAGACCAGACAGTGAGTCTGTCAGTAACTTGACAGCACTATAAAGAGAGACACCGGTTTGACTAGATAACAGTCATTATGATGTTCACACAGTAAAGGTGGTAAGGGACCATTTTACAACTTGAAACAAATGCAACAAAGTACAGACATATTTTATTATCAAAACCACTGATGCGCTTCCTAAGTAAAATTAAAATGTGTTGTTTTGGTTTGAATATGTAAAACATTGAAATACAAATGTCATTAAGACATGTGCTAAAGCATCCATAGACTATAGAGAGAAACTTCTTAATGGCCATTTACTAGTGGACAGGCATTATTCGACAGACACGCTAAGCTCCCACTCACACACAGACACATACACAAACACACCAAATGCACACACAAACTCCAGGGCAGTCATTTTTCAACCGGCCCTACAGACCTCTGACAGGTCTGGGAGAGGCTTTGCCACCATAGAAGAGAGAGTGGCAGGAATGACATCTTCGCATGACAACATTAATTATGGGCATCTGCTCGGACGACCCAGTCTGCGGCCCTATGGGTACTTGGCTGCTGCTATAGGGACAGCAGAGAACCGTTGGTGGTTTGTGGGGCAGACAGAGACCCCACTATTCTCCTGGGGTGTGGCCAGACATGACCCCCTGCGACTATCCTCTTTTGATTTGGGTGGGAAACGGTGAACAGCCAACCAGGGACCAGGCAGATGGACCAGGGGTGTGAATCCAGTGAGACTACAGGATAACCTGACTAATGCAGTTTGATTTGTTCAAGCCAGAGATATTCTCTATCATTTTTTGTATATCCTAAATATGTAGGCTTATTTATTTCGATACAATATTTTGAATCAGATTTTACTGAAATGGAATGCCAAAGACACACACACAAACACAGAATAAGAGGGAGAAAAAATAAGAAAAATAGAGAGAGAGCGTTAGTATGTGTCCATGGATTTGGTTTATTCCCACTTTGCTTATATTAGGCATTGACTGCAATCTCGTAGCATTGTTGTGTTTTCCCACGCCCGTGTGTGTGTGTGTGTGTGTGTGTGTGTGTGTCTTTTGTCATCTTGAATAAAGAAGATTGATGAATGGGGGGGTGGGGGCGGTATCGTGGGGAGGGACTGCTCTCCATTTCATGAGGACTGTAAGTCTGGAGAGGAAGGGGGTGACCCCTTGTGGAGGAGATGGGTAAAGATAACAGGTTTACTGCATAATAAAATACGTTTGAAATCAGTAGCCTATTACAGTAACAGCCTGCTGTTTGAAGAGTTTGCTTTGGGACAAGAAAGGAAAGAAAACATGAATATCACAATTCAAAAAAACTGTCCAGATTATGGAATATGATCAATATTGTCTGTGGTGCATTCTCCTGTTTATTCATAACAGAATACATAATAATATGTATAATAAATATAAAAAGCCAACTAATAAATGATTATGTTAACTACTAAAACAAAGACTTATTCCTGTCTGGTAATAGTGAAATATATAAACGATATGCTACATGCCGTTTAATATATATCCCAGAAACAGATTTCAGTATGTTTGTGAAACAGCACAACGATCTTATGTGTCACCCAATAAGTCCACTAGATGGCCCTAAAAGACCGAGCTCTGTTTATCTAAGATTTTACTAGATGGCCCTAAAAGCTGAGCTCTGTTTATCTAAGATTTTACTAGATGGCCCTAAAAGACCGAGCTCTGTTTATCTCAGATTTTCTATATTATCTTTAGTTATGCCTCAAAAGGGACATGGTTAACAACTGTAGTTTTAGATTTCTAAAGTTTTTTGTCTGTCGATAAAAATAAAATAACAACAAGAACTGAAGTGAGCCTACAGAAACTAATTTTTCTTTGAAATCAGTTTCCTTTAATAATCTTTGTCACAAAAATGTTAGGGCAGCAAGATGAGATAGATTTAGAGAGATAGATCAACTGTGCAGACGATTTTGTTGCATTTGCTTTATGAGATCATTTGCTTTTCTGTACGGGGAATAGCACAGGTAAAAATATGGTTTCAATACACAGCAATTCACTGTCCAAAGTATTTCAACACAGTTCAGAACAGTTTATCTCTCCTGAGCCAAATTGAAAGGTACCTTTAAATTTGAATGAACTATCCAGGTACTGTACTTCCAACTAAACAGCAA
The DNA here is from genome assembly GCA_027564795.1 of Aphredoderus sayanus. Classification (NCBI taxonomy): domain Eukaryota; kingdom Metazoa; phylum Chordata; class Actinopteri; order Percopsiformes; family Aphredoderidae; genus Aphredoderus; species Aphredoderus sayanus. The sequence continues at coordinate 24,089 of JAODUG010006848.1, read as the reverse complement.
GATTGAAAGAGGAGGGTTGCAAGCAAACGACGGACTTGCAGATAAACACAGTATCAGTTGTGTAACTAAAAGTTTTAAAACTTTGAATTTTTCTACCAAAGCACTATGTAAAGTACACTGTATATGCTACATACTGTCTGTCAGTAGGCTACAAGTACACTACACTTGTCATCTCAATAATGTCTACATTCTAGTTTTTACACATTGATTCTGTATGATTAATCTAATCATGTTTGCCACACGTGTCTAGTGGTTTCTAGTGGTGGGGTATTCTTCAAACAGTTTCCTTTCTTCAAACAGGGGAGACCTGGGTGTCCTTGGGTAGTGGGTTAATGTTTATAGCATCTCTATTGTCCTGGTTTAAAAGAAGGACTTGTTGAAGATCTTTCTTTGCCAGGAGTTGAGTCACCATGCTCAGTGAGCTGAGCAACTTTTTTCTTGGCTTCTGAATAGCTTAAGTACCATGTTATTCTTACTTGCGTTTTATTTTTCTCTAGCCTGCTCTCTACGCTGTACTTGTTTTTACATGCATAATCTTTTCTTTCAGATTGATTTTTATCAGTAATTTCCCCCCCATTTATCGCAAATGTGTTACATGAAACTCTGTGGACATCATTGCACATTGCAGTGCAATGATTGATCTTCACGATGTTGTAATTGCAGCATGTGTATTGAATTGAATGCGATGTTAGATGCAAACACTATATTATTAATGTGTGTATTATATAGATGAATTAGCTGCTGTTACAATGCATTTATTATGAGTCATCAAGTTATACCTGTCTTGCACTGAAGTTTTGACTTTTTGAGAGGCTGTGTGTTTCTGCCGTGTGTGTTTTATTAGATGTGAACTTATCTAGTTTTCTGAAGAAGATTTAGAACTACAAGCAAATCACTTCTCTGAATTTCACTCCATGAAAAGGTAATTATCATGCCTTGACTTTCACTAGCTCCTGTGAAATTGAGAATTGACATTTAAATCAAATGTATTTTTTCACATTATGTGCTTAAACTCAGCTCAGCTAACAAAATCCTTTTTTTGTTCTCCCAAGTGTTGCTGTATGGTGTGACATTTGTGCTAATGTGATAGATGGCATGGCCTTTACCATTTCTGATTTGACCTGATTCTTTTTAAATAGCCAGTCCAAGAGGAAAGTGGTACACGCTTGTTAGCAATTTACTCTCAAAGAGAAAGAGGCTGGTGAACAGAGAAGGCCTGAATGATGAAACTATAACAAACTGGGGCGAGCAACTCTCATCTTAAATATCTAACTAATTTACTTACATGTTGGGTGGTAGCATGAGGCAACAACATTGAAACCTGCTTCATGCAAACTCTGTCCACGGGCCAAATCAGACATGGTACACATTCTCTTCAGAAATGGATAATCCTTATGTAGGAATATTGCAGTTCTGGTACAGTATAGAGAATGTGGGCTATGTCTGACCCGGCGGGCATGAGGTTTATCAGTGCATCTGTGAATGTGTACATACTGTACGATACTTTCAAGGCAAAAGTGCATCCTGCCATAGGCTGCAGCTCAGCAATAAGAAGAGTGTGACAACTACAGTATGAGCATACAATAAAACAACAGAAAGGAAGATGTCACACAAATAATCAATGCTGGATATGAGAGCTTAAGAGACCCTTCTTCCTAACACCCCAAACACCTCCACCACACACACACATACACACACACACAGAATATATGTGTATGAATCTCTTAATATTGGGGACATTCTAACAAAGGCATAGACACACACACACACCCATACACACACACACACAACACACACACACACACACACACACACACACATGCAGACAGACAGACACACAGCTGCTACTCCATACAGGACCTGCATTTTGAGTGCCAAGGTGGAGCAGTGCTTAATTGAGCATGTAACGCTTTTTTATTTCCTGTTGGGTGGTGTGAGGTGATGGGGGAGTACTGGTTCAACGCAGCTTGAGTTTAATGTTCTCATCCATCATCTTCAATTTTCTCACATGCACAGACACACACACACACACACACACATGTGGCCAGGACATGTAAACAAACATACAAACACCTTGTCTAAAAGGGAGAAGCAGGTTTGACACAGCTGAATAATGCAGCAGAACAGCTTTGAAGTAAAAGAACTCAGAGGGTTTCAAGGACTCAAGGACCAGGTTTCTTACTATTCTAGCCTAGCAATGTTGGACCTGAACTCTTTAACACGTTATCTCTTTAAAAGCCTCTACGGAGATTAACGCATAAATAAAAAGTCTTATTCAATGCCGCTGAATATGAATTTGACTTCGAGGTTCGAGGTTTATCATTTCGCTCCATAAATACATTGACTGTATACTGTATATGCTCTATATTGCACATATGAAGCCCCAACATAAAAAGTATTGTTTAAAGGGCTAACATGCGTTTATTGGCCACATGGGGACAGGGCTCTGATAAGAACAAGTCCCCATATACCACACACACTTTATGGGCCAATTGAATAGTGCTGGAACTGTTATTAAAAGCAGCCTAGTTCCTGTAAACGTAAGCTAGGAGGTAAATCATGAAGTCTCTGCTAAGGTCCAATGTAGGGAGAGTATGACCATAAACAGGAGTTGTTATAATGAAATCTCTCTAACTGTATACGTGGCATCTTCCATGAGCAGACGGTTCAATGCAACCAAGCCAAATGAATGTTAGAAGTATTAAAATTAGGCCAAAACTAACTTGGTGAGACAGTGGGTGTATTCTTAGCCAGTGTGGAGGTATTCCATGTGGTTAGCATGGCTGTCTGCCATGTCTCCCCCACTTCCTCTGTGGTGATGCTGCTGTGGCCCAGATGGGGCCTGTTGGCATGAGAACACTGGGACAAAGCATGGTGGCCAAATCTCAGCCTGTTCCATTGCCCCATCAGCAGAAACACTGGCTCTGTGAATTACACACACACACGCACACGCATACACACACACACCCACATACACACACACACACACATACACATGAACACTCACTCACACTAACACACACACACACACACACACACACACACACACACACACACACACAGTGTTATTATCTGTTATTTTGCCTCAAAGCAAACTTTAGCTGTCATTCAGTGGATGACTTCCACACATAAGATCAGGGTCTAATACCCCCCATGCACCACTCCACACACACACACACACACACACACACACACACACACACAAACCCAAAAAGACAAAATGTGGCTGGATTTTGAACCCGTTTGATCTCTCCCCATTAACAGCATCACCATTAAAATGAAGTTAAGCAGGCTGGGTCTTTATGAGAAATTAGCAAACACAGTAGCCTAAACAAGCATGAATCTCAAGCACATCATTAAATACGTCAAAACCTCATTACAGTCTCTATGTCCTACTGAAGGCAAGCTTTGTTTGACCTCCCATTCAGATGATGAAATGACTTTCCAGTGTCTCGTCTCGGGTTATTATAATCTCATCCCGTCACCCTATGTATTCTGTGTTTCTGATTGTTCCTGGGTGGCTAGGCCCTTGCCTGAAGAGAGGCTGACATCGTTTGTCTGTTTAGCGACTCATCTGACATTTCTCAGTCACTGTGCACATCGGGGATGATTCTAATGTCTCTTTTGTGTGCGCACGTGTGATTCTTTATTGCAGAGTATCTGCCAACGGTGTGAATGGCTCACACTGTAACAATGGGTTTTAACTGTCCCTAAAGTTAAAACGAAATCAACAGGATTTAGAGCGTTCTCACATCAGGCCCTACTAGTATGGAACTCCCTACCAGCTGATGTTAAAGGTGTTACTGCTGCGACCTTTAAAATCAAACTTAAACCTATTTGTATAGTAAGGCATTAGCTAGCCACAGTTATGTTCCCCTCTGCTTAGGGGCCTAAATGGGTATCCATTGGGCCCCTTTGAGTCGTATTGTGTGTTTTTTATTTTTTGTGTTTCTGGCTCTCTTTTTCTCCTGGTGGTGAATGAGAGATGCTACCATGATCATGGACAATGAATGGATGGTAAGGCTGGCTGTCTCAATGATGAGCTGTGTCAGGAGGAGAAGCTGCCATGATATCAAACAATATATGGATGGGGGTGGGTGCATTTCCAGAAGCCATGTCTTCAGTGTTGAAGTAGAGTGCTATATGCAAACTCAATGGATGGGGAATGGATGAGAGTGGCTGGGTGTCCTTCAGCCATGTCTCCTGTGTTGGAGTATTGTGTGCAGACCCAATGGATAGGGACCGGACCTGGTTGTGTCTGTGACACATCCTCAGAACTGGGATATATCCTCCCAGGTCTGTCTGGGTGTACTGTACTGTATCTCCCAGGTGTATCTGTCTATATTGAATTTGACGGACCACTAACAATTGGACAACTTTCAAACTGTATTTATACATTGGGTTAGTTCTTGTGATACTTTATATTCAATTTATAATTGCTCATTCATGTTGCCCTATTGACACCTATTGCATCCTTCCTGGAAGGGTGGATTCCTTTCTTTGTGGCCCCTTCATAAGGTTTCTTCCCTTTTTACCCATAGGGGTTTTAATGGAAGTGTTGCCTTGCCTGTGGAGAGGAGCAGGTTAAGGGGGTATTGTTTGTTTCCTTGTGAAATGTGGGCTTGTGAAGCCCTTTGAGACTGTAATGTGATTAAGGGCAACAGTATATAAATAAACTTGACTTGACGTGAATGTCTCATATAGCTTTCTCTGTTATTTCGCATATAGCCTACTTAGTCTTGTGTCTTTTTTCACTGAGTAGGTTAGTATGGAAGGCTGCCATTCAAAACAGTGTGTGCCAGTTATAAACCAGGCAAATCAGCATTCAGTTGTTGTTCTTTTGAGGATGACAGCAAGGTTTGCATGTGCTTTGAAAATCATAGCAGTCACTAATTGGGTGAAGGCTGGCAGCTAATAGCACCTATTGGCAACAGCTCTACCACATACAGGTTCGGAATGGAAGTGGTCCAGGCTAACTTGCAGACCCAAACAGAATGTGGAGATTATGAGCTCAGGAAGGTTTTGACAATATGCAGGGCCTTGCTTAGTTGCAGAAAAGGATGTTTAGATTATCTGAGTGATTCGCTCGGACCATGGCAGGTAACATTTTACCAGAACATGTGTTCCTCAATCTCTGTTGTTGTCCTCTTAAGAGGGAATGACTCATGCAATGAGCAGAGCCAGATGAATCTCCAGCTGTTCTGCTCTGGCACCATAGCCCTTCGAGTATGAATGCACCATAGGGCCTCTTAACGAAATGTTAATCTATAAATTGTGTCCACTGCACAAATCGAACACAGTATGAAAATCAATTAATTCTGTGAAAGGCTTTTATCACCCGCTAGATACTCTGTGTGTGACATTTCATATGATAGCAATATCACTACCGTAAGACTGCCAGTCTGGTTTGAAATTTAGTTAAAATATAGATAGGATGGTTCAACTACTGAGATGCTTTAATTATTATTATTATTAATTATGCTTTAATTATACCATGCCAATCCAAAATTAGATATATATATAGTTGCCTCAGAACTTGATGGTCACTTTTGCAGTTACATAAGATTTTTCAATTTAGTTTTTCCCTCATTAGTAAGAAAAAATCACATTCTAACTATAGCTTTAGTTTGTGAATGCTGTCTTCAAATATGGTTAGAACCAAACAAGGCTATATGAATAAAGGAATAAGTTTTCTAAGCAGCAGGCTTATAAAAGTAATAACTCCTTGTCACTTTATCAACACAACTTAGTTTTGAGATGCTGGGTCAGGTTTACAACAACAATAACAACAACAACAACAATTAATCAAACAAGCAAACAAACTATCCCTTAAAGGAAGCTTTATATTTCTGGTTTCGATTGACCCCACTATAGTGTGATAAAGTCTGCTGCATGTTAATCAATTACAATAAGTATGCAATGTATGCAGCTGCAACAGAATCACAGTTTATTCCTAACTAACACTTAATTGATCACTTGATTCTTTATTCAAATATTTTATAAAATATTCAAGAATTGTTTGACATTTTCAGATATATACACAAACTGAGTTTAGCAAAGGGGATTTCGTCCAAGCTGATTTAACTGACACATTAAGCTTGCTGACGATCAACTTTTGAGCTTTATGTATGGAATCTAAATCATAGGAAATTCACCCCCACCCATCTTAACCACCACCTCATGCACACCAACACGACACCCATCATTACAGCAACCCTTTTTTCCGTTTGCATGGTGGCGGGGGTGGGGGAGTTGGGGTGCAGGAGCCGTCTGCCTGTCAACGCTTGCCTCTTTGTTCAAACTGATATTGCTTCTCTCTTTCAGCGTCGATGCTGCCGAGAGCGCACAGAGCACCTTGCACCGTGCCTCTGTTATAAAACGGCTAATTTCTCAGAATTTACTATGAACGATTAATTGTTAATGAAGAGAGCGTAGCCTACGCCGAGGTTGTAAAGGTCTCGGACGTGGAGACGTTTACGCGCACACTTACCGGTTCTTTTTACCTCTGCAAAGTGCTGTTTCACCCCGTTTCGTCGGCGGTCGTCTCTGGAGCGTTGAGAACCTGCACTGGAGACGCAACCTTTGGCTGACATTCCGGAGGATTCCAGAGCAAAGCACACACCTCGTTGTGATAGATACGGTAGGATACTACATTTTACATCATATTAATATATTCTTTGTGAATATGTCCAATGGATCACTAAACAAGTCCTCAGCTTAGCTAGCTTATTGCACCGTTTTTTCATTGATGTAGCTATATTTTCCTCCTGTTTTTAACAAACATATTGCACTTTAATATGACAAATATTGCTAGCAATAACTCCCCAAATAATTGTATCTATGTAATAAGCTACATTTTATTTTTCAATCTGTAACAATGAAAGTGGTTTTGTTCATTCCAGTGTAATACAGAAGATTGACAATACAAGAAGTCCGACTCTCTGAGGGGATTTCCATAATGTCTACCAAAGTTTTCAAATATTTTACATTATTTAAATGACTAACCATATATTTTAATGTAGGACCATATCTGGCCTATTACAATATGGTCGAGGTATAATATGGTATAAAATAAATATTATGTCCAAATATATGTTGCAAAGAGTCCCCCCCTCTTCTAAGTTTCTGCTGTAGCCTATTGCGTTTGTTACAAGTAAAGACGTTAAGTAAAGAATTTAAGAAGTCTTTGATACCACGAGTTACCCTTCCAACAATAATAACAGCGATAAGAAAACAAATTGTTTTTAATAAACACCCAACGCTGTAGCATAATACCAAATATTTAAGTGTAGACATCTTTATACAATTTTAAATAAAACATATTGTAGACCAATATATATATATATATTAGATAAGTTAGCAGTAAGAGTATGGGATGATGAGTTGGCAGCCTGCTCTCTAAACAAACACACAAGCCTTTACAACTCACTGTGAAGGAACAGAACAGCTCAGGTCACCTTGACAAATGAGCTGTATTGTCTAAGAGTATGAGCGGCCCCTGTTACCCAATAAATCCCAGTCTCGGTCTGTTCACCGTTAGAAGGAGTGCACGTTGTTCTTTTTTTCAAATGTATTTCTCAGGCCTTGTTAGCCAGCCTTCCGCCATCCGGTGTCAGCGCCTTAACATGGGAGTCAGCCAGGCGAGGTTAACTCCGCAACTTTGCACTGTAGCCCGAGCTCCGGTGGTGGAAATGTGTGTCTGGGGAGATATGAGCCTATGCGCCTGGGGGATGGACGAGCAGGAACAGGAGAATGACAAGCAGGAATAGAGCGGCAAGGGTGCCAGGCTTGGCAAGCCAACGAAAAGTTTGCAGCATGCATTTTTCATTCTGTCTGGATCACTCTATGTGTGGCTCTCTTTGTGTGTGTGTGTGTGTGTGTGTGTGTGTATATATTCACCTCTGCTGGTTCCTGGCAGCCAGCCAACAACATGGATGACCACCCACACACACTACCGGAGGGTTTGTGGAGGGTGGATTTGGCTTTGCAGGACAGGGGTTTGAGCCTTTGCGTCTGCAAAGGTTACAAATTAAATGGCACAAATCTTACTGCTTTGTTTTTCTGAAGAGTGGAAAGGAACCGTCTCAGCTAAATACCCCTGTAACCGGTTTAATCCCTGTTTTTTAGCCCATCTCTGGTTGCAGTCTGATTCTGACCGGCATAAGTTAGAGTCCGAATCTTTGTCTAGTTCGTCATGCAGTTCAAGATCCTGTTTTCTTAGAGACACTACTTTAGATAGACATGTTTACACTGCTGCATATGGTGTGCAGGCACCCCCTTAGAGAGACAATCACAGTGCTAACATTGTTTCATTGTATTGGGGGTGATGGGGCAGTGTCATATAAATGCAAACCATCTCTAGCAGCTTCAGCTGAAACCTCATTAAGCTTCATACCAACAACCAGCAGACATCCTTCTTGTCCATTTGTCACTTTTTTGATTATAAAATAAAAAAGTTAGGTAACTGAATAGTCTTTTAAATATGATTTCTGTCAGTGACATGGCTCTATTTATTACTATATTTATTTATATCTTAGAAACACACAAGCTGATTAGTACATGTTGGACTAGATGTCCATTTATATTTTACTGTCTATTACTGCAAGGAGAGGTATGAACTGAAACCATTACTTCACAGTGACTGGCGTTTGTATACCTACAGTATACAGCAATTTATGTTTTCAGCACTGGACAGCTCCGCCAGAACATAAAACATACAGTAGTCCACCATCATATTCCACAGTGTCATCTCTCATCTTTTTGAACTGTGATTTAATATCCAATCAGTCTATATGCCAGTACGCCATTCTCCGTGGAATATTGGAGCCCCTTTTTTCAAGAGACTCAAGTGACCAAAAATCCCAGCAGGGTTGGACAAACCAGTCCATCAATCAAGCGTGCTGTTAGCTTGGGAGGGACTAAATCTACCCACCAGGCCAATCATTACAAGCCTAGATGAGACCGCAGCGAAGCAGCTCACCCACACAAAGAGGAAGGTCCCTCTCTTTGTCTTTTTCCAGAATAAAGCCTCTCCTCTCTGGTATTGACTGGTGGAAGACAGATGTAGGGCGAGTGCAGGGCATGCTACAAATGCTTTACTTGTTTTAAAGAGGATTTTGGCTGAGCACGGCAGGACAAAACTTATAAGCAGAGCGCCCGTGCTTCACAGCATAAAGAGAAATTATGAAATGTCACATTTGATCGTCTGCTAATGGCTTTGTGTGCTGCAGTATTGATGACATGGGAATGGTAGTTGTCTCTCCACCAGCACACCACTGATAAACAGGGTAAAACTCTCACATTTTCTTTCAGACTTTCCTTGATATTCCAGAGAATCATTAAACATGAATAATTATTGGATGGTATCTTTCTAAACATGTACAGTATCTTTATATTTAATTTCTAAGCGAACATGTTTTGCTTAACACCTTTCATGGTTTTTGACAATGAAGGACGAACGTGGGAGAGGTTTAGACTTGAATAGCAAAGTCAAATGAAAAGCCATAGTTCATACAACTGGTCTTCCATTGACTTTGTAACAAATAAATACCAACTCAACCCCCAGCCTTGACCTGTTGACCTTGTGGTTCTTTTTAGGCACAGCTGGCCACTTAGAGATCATGCTAACAGCCCCTGGCTACATATGGGACCTCTGATCCTGATAAATAACACTGGAGGCTATATGTCACTTGTTTTTGAAGATGCATGTTCTCCCACAAAGCATTATACTGTATCTTGACAACATTTAAAAAAACTATATTTTTACAAATATTTCTCAATAATATAAATGGTTAATTCAATCATAAAAAAAACAAACTTTAATTATCTTCTTAATACTTGTCTTCACTGAGCTGTAATTATTTGAAAGTGTCCTCAGGGCAGCATCACCTGGACAGTCAAATGCATTAATCCAGTGTTAAATCCCTGAACAGACAAACATACAAATTGGGTTTGATTGGAAGTGAGTCCTTACAATATATCAGCTCTCCACTGAAGCCCACTTTCATGTACAATATATACATACAGTATCTTGTTTCTACCATGGGTTGGTACTGTATTAGCACAGTTAGATACAGTATATTAGAGTAATACATCTGCTTAGAGTCTCCTGCACCCTGCTATACATTTCTTATACAATTGGACTATGAAAGGGAGAGAGTTTATATGCAAATGTACAAAAAGTCTGCCTGATGTGCTGATTGAATCTATTTCAATATATCTCACAGCCTGTAGCTCAAAACTGCCACACAGAAATAAGGGGGTGGGTGTACAAAAGAGAGATTTGCTGGAGTTGTGCCCCCCTATAAATGAGAGCAGTACAGCTCCACTGCAGTGTAATAGCTCTATAGGGCGGTGTGTGGAACAGATGTACCGTAGTGGCCCAGCTCTCCCAGGTATTCACAAACCACAGGTGACATTTACATAAAGCACCACATCAGCATTATTCATTGAAACCCAGGCGGAATAGTGAGTTGATATGGACAGAGGTGAACAGATAGCAGAGCATATATTCATTGAGAAGTCGACCCATACGACTATACTCTCCTACCTATTCACCTCTAGTCATACCAAGCCAGTACCCAAAAAGCAGCGGTTCTCTGCTATGATTACATCATACTGTACACATCAGCCCCAAAATAAACCATAAACAGCACTGTTAGATAAATGTAAGATAAACGTATCTTAGTGTAACGTATCTTAACTTGTAAATGAAAGATGAGATAAAATGTATAATTAAAACGCTTGTATACCCGCCATATGCTGATGTAACCAGAGCAAAAATTCACTCTGTGAATAGGACATGCTCCACTGGGGATTGTTGCAGTCATTGCATCCCAATGGGTGTATACCTCAGGTTAGAAACTATGGGAGCAGCTTTTAACCAATTGGCATTGCTATGTACATATCTCTTTGTCTAGCTCTTCCGCAGCTGCCATTGTTGGAACCACATTCAGAAACAAACGCTGAGTGAACCTTCATGCAATCTGGGTTCCCTGACTATAATCTCAGTAATATCTGATCTGAGAGCAATAGTCAGGCAGAGCCAGGTTAAAACATCCTTGCATGCAATAGGGTGTTGGTGTTTTTTTATGCTGTACAGGATGGGGTTTCCTTTGTATCAGCACTGAACTCAACAAGTAGCAAATGGGAACATTTAACGTTGTTAAAGTTAAAAGTAAAATAATATTTGTGTCCATCTGCTTCCACCTTTCTCCTCTAGTGTAGTTTCCATTGTTTGGCTTTTACAGGCCAAACCATCATTCTCCATCATCAAACCATCGTCTCTGCTCATTAAATTGGCGTGGCGATTATGCTGGCATTTGCGTTGGCTTGCTCTGCTGCATTGGACACGCTTTCTCAGGCCAAATCCTGATCATTTGAAGTATACGGTAGCCTTAAAAGATCCCCCAGGGAGTCCCAACCCCTGGTTTGAGAACTGCCGCACTAGCCTCATTAGACCCATAAAGATATTTGAGACAAGCCAAATTGTAGCTTCCTACTTTGTAAGCTTACAGTATGTTGGAGCAGTCTTGGGTTTTAATAACAACCTGCCTTGGTACCCTGTGAGATCAATGTGGTGTTAGGGTGAGAGGAATGGGTGTGTAAAGTCTCCCCTCTCCATTCGATGCTCGGCTCAATAGAATTGCGTGAATCATTAGTTGCTTTGAGCATTATTATTAACCTCAGATACTCTGTGGCTGCATGGTAGTGTGTTTGTATGTGTGTAATGGTGTGTGTGAATGTGTTTTAGTAGGGAATGGTATGGGTTTGTACATGGTGGCAGTGTGTGTGTGCATGAAGAAAGGGGATGTAACGTGAAGGGACACAGTGCTTAAAAGTTTGAAGACCTGATTCGTAATTCCAAGGGTGTAACGATATGTCTCTGTTTTATTGCAAATGCTGCACAATAATTTGTCCTGTTTTGTATTCACACACCACACAAGCAGAAACGCGTTCTCTTGGTCTACAAAGAGCATTCATCCAACATTTCATTAGAGAAAATTGGTTCTGTGCACACATGCAGTGTTTTTGAATTCCGCAACAAGGCCATTGCGAATTGTTTGGCCATATCCTTTGTCTACTGCATGTCCTCCAAACTTTAATCATGGTCACAGGATAATTTCGATATTGGTTGTAAAATGCCCTTGCAAAAGATTCTGGCCCTCCCTTTCCTTGCCCACCTCTTAGCCTGTCAGTCATCTGGATATGTTCCTATGCTGTTTGCTCTAACACATCAAGGAGGTAATTGTTTTGTGAGACATGATTAAATAATAGGCGAGTGGAATCACAGTGCAGGAGGAAAGCAAACATTATGACTGTAGCTCTGCTTCGGGCACAATGGTCATCTATTTTTCACTCATTTTCTTGAGATTATGTCATGAAAATATGTAAAGGAAAAGACAGAATTGTCAGTTGACATTTGCTGTACATTTATTGGCTGTATAACATCTTATGCAGATTTACAGAGCTGACCTCCCCTCAGGCTGAATCCAAGGCCAATAGAGAGAAGTATTTTGCATTGTTTGGGTGATTGTGTGTTACTCCAAGACTGTTTGGTACAGTGGTCACTCTGTGTGTATGTGTGTGTGTGATATGAATCAATATATGAGACCCACCATTGTACTAACTATAAGAGCTCAACATGTTGCTGTCAGTTACAGCTCTATTTATGAGACAGAGCTGAATGGCGGTCCTGTGACTGCATTAAACACACACACACACACACACACACACACACACACACAGACGCACACACACATGCACACACCACTCAGACACAAAAAACCTGAATGTGTAATTGATGGAAAGTATTGTGAGACACTACCTGTCATATGTTAACATGCACAGAAATAGACGATAAACCACTGGCTCTCTTTTACCAAGCAATTTCCCAACTAGCCGCAGAACTCAGAGCTCCAGGTTGCAGGGCCCATCTTGTGTCTACCCAGACGCACACACCCAGGCCAGCTAGGCTGGGACCCTTACTCGTTCAGATTGACAGCCCAGTGCTGAGCTATGCTGTAGGCCCGTCAGTCTCATGCGCTAACACCCTAGATCTCTGTCCCGCCCCCCTGTAAGCGTCCTATTCATGCAGCCGCGTTAAACATCCTATAATGGACAAGCACATTGAAACCCACTGGAGCATTCTAGAGACTTCTGGAGCTTTTCTTCCCCAAACACAATTGTTCTTGTGGAAGTGAAGGAGGGAGGTTTACAGGAAGGCAGTTCCTAACCAGCCAGTGACTTGTCGTAAACAATAGTGGTGGCTGGTTAGTATGCGGCGGGTTGCGTTTGGATTGTACTGTATGTTGTAAATCCCCTTTTAGCTAAAACCCTGAATGGCCGGTGGCTATAGGCGTCCGCTGTTGTATGGTGTCCATGGAGACGGACCCTCAGACTTTCTGTATTCTGGCTGTGTTTGCAGTGGTGGCCAGGCCCCCTGCCAGTCCCATGCCCTCTAGCACAAGGCTCTAACCTTCTCTCATTACAACGGCGCTGGGCAAACGTCTCTGTGTCGCGACCCTCTCCAAGGCTTTTACAATTCTTCCGTCACCCACCTCCCAATCCCACAGCTTGACCCGAATCTGTCACAGCCCATCGCTGGGTCCTAACCCACCTTTGGAGTTGGGATGCCTCAAAGTGTGTGGCACAGTCGGGGGTTTTAATCCATACCACGGCTCCCTTACTCGGGAGACGAGCGGCCACCCCCTGTTTGAATGTCAAGACAAATTACTTTTTAATGACAGCTCAGTCTGGCAGATGTCAGGAGCTATACAATGCTTTACCATCAGAGAGGAATGTTTGCCCTTCTCTGCGCACACTCCTGCTTTCTACTCTATAGGACCTCAGTGATAGCATTTGCCAGTTATTTGGTTAGAAAAGAGAATGGCTAAACTATTAGGCTTTTTTAAGTCTTCATGAAAGCTTAACCGGGTATGTTAGTGGTGTGTTAACTGGTCCTCAGGCATCAGGGAGATCTTAGCATGAATTGCTGTGGCCTTGGTAAATGCTAAATCACTCCCAATGCCTTGGGTAAATTACATACTAAAATGAAATCATGGCTTGCGGATGTAAACCCAAATAGAGACTTAAAAGACAGACTTTCTGTCTAACAATGGATAATTGAGTGCTTTTCCTCTTGTGCCCTCTCCGTTTCACTTCATCCTAAAGATGAGGCACTATTGTGCACTGCTCTGTATTTAAAATAATGTAGCCTATGTGGTCCTTTATCACATTATAAAACGTCTCCTTGTCAGTTGAGATGAGCAGCTACGGGCCCCCAGCCAGCTCCTTGCCTCAGCAAGGCAAGGGATCACTTCTGATATGGAAGAGAATATAATTTTTTGTCATTTGTTCAATATAAATGCACCAAAATCTTCTTTCCATCCCTATTACTTGAATAGAGCCTGGGTCGTGTATCTTGAAATATTTGTCAAAATGATTACGATATAATCCATTTTCTAATAGAGAAATTGGATTATGCCCATTATCCCCATTATATCCATTTACTTTATTAGATATCCTTTTATGTGTGATTCAATAGCAGACATTGAAGTTCATACAGCTTTCTGTTATACTAGCTGAAAATATGTGACACCTTTAGTAAGCTATCAGCCCTGAAACTGGTTTCATTTTAAAGCACTGATTCTCATAAAGGTTTGACTTGTGAGCCCTATGTGATATCCGGGGCTGCTGCAGGGACACTGCTGCCCCCACACCCCTCCCCACCCCTCCCCAGCACTCCCCGGCAGACTTGCTTCGTCAGCATGGTCACTCACACCTCTCCTTGCCTGTGGGGCTTATTTAAGTTGGGGGTTGTGTTCGCCGTGTCTTCATCTGTGATTCTCCATGCCTGCACTCACCTCATCAACACATTACACCCTAAGTGATTTCCTGCTCGCAAGCAATAGCATAACAGCGTAAACCTATCAACAACCATAATCAGTATGCATGGCTATTTTATATTAATTTTAGATATCATTCAAGATAATCACATTGAATCCCCCCCATCCCCAATTGAGGACTTGGTATTAAAGTTCCATGGTCTCGTGTGTCATTGACACAGTTCAAGGCCTGCTAATAAAAGTAGTCATTTGCAAAACATTTCCCTGACAGTTGGGGGAAAACAGTAGCGACAGTATACAGTGAAATGGACACGTTCTTTCCCAGGCTGAACTACTATTCCCTTCCTCCCCAGGTCCAAAATGGAGCCTTCTTGGTGTGCAGCTGGGCGACAGGTGCTCTTTGCTATGGTGGTGCTGCTATGCTTCCGCTGGGGTAAGTCCTCAGTCTCCCATTAACACGGACCAATAGAAATATTGCTGTGTGTATCCGGCAGATGTTGTACAGAACAGTCAGCTTCTGAATCCTAAAACAGCAGCGATAGTACTCATCAGTGTTCATCCTGTCCCCATCGAACATGGAGGAATAGATGGAAAGAAAGAAGGAAGGAAGAAAGGAAGGAAGGAAGGAATAGAGGACAAAGGGAAATATAAATTTATAGAGAGAGATCAAGGACCTAAGGATTGAACGACTGCTATATTGTGCGATGTGGTATGTTTTATTTGTGTTGATTTATTTAGTTATTTCCAGAGTGAAATAAACAGCCAGTACATAATGGGGTTTCTTGTCATCCATAAAGAAGTGCTCTGCTAATGTGTTGTAAGTGAGATCTGACATGCTGAGGATGTTTGCAGACATGCTCTGTGGGACTGCGCTGGAAGCCCTCCAAGCCCATTTATGTGAGCTTAGTCGACCATCTGTTCAATTACAATTATGCATAAAATTCCCCAAATATGCAACAAAAAGACCAAACTTCTCTGAGCTGCAGGTCCCTGGTGGCTGGGACCCGCGGCTGACAGCCAACGGTAAAAAGATGAATTCCTTCTCGATGGGCACCAGGCAGATGCCAGATGTACATTACTTAAAAAACGAAGGCATTACTCAGTGCTCATTTGAAAGTATTCATTACTGAATTTATAGTGCTTTCTTCAATTTTAACAAATAAATGACGACGGTACTTAATATAATGTAAAGACTAAAAGGTTGTGGTAAGCCGATACATTAGTGTTGCGTTAATACTTTAGTGCTTGAAAACTATGTTATATTATTATTAAAAACTTTTGTGGTTTACATTTTATGTAATTCCATAGTATGTAGGATGTTATAGGATAGTGTACAATACTAATGGCTATATGGAGCTGGCTTGGATATAGCACATTACTGAGTTACATTTTCCTACCCAGCTACTTTGGAAAATACACATTTCAAGTCGGACACCAAGACTACAGCACATGATTGAGTTTGTATGAAAATTATACCTTTCCCCAAACTTCATCTGCCAAGATACACTTAGACCACTCAGACAAGACCACCATAGACAACACTGCTGATGAGTAGATGGAAAAAAATGGAATAAGGGTACATGATCCATGCTGCAACAGCCTTGTTCTGTAGCTGACAGTAGCAGATACAGGCTAATGCAGTGTTAGTTGCAGAGCACAGCCATGTACATGTGTTTTTACATTTTAATCTATTGACAAACCCTGACAGCCTCACGGCGTCTTCAGGAGAATTGACAGCGATAAGAGACAGCTTGTGTTCAAGACAGAGAGTGTCCTTAATGTCACTCCCACCCCCTTATTCCTTCCTCCAGGCTGTTTGTCTTTTATTCTGTCTGTCACTGCCATGCTTCAGGGCATGTTTGTCTTCCAAAGTCTCTCAATATCAGCAATGCAATGACTAAAAACCTAGAACTACCCCCCCCAATGTTTCCCTCTATTTCTTTAGCTACATCTCTGTCTCTCTTCCTAGTATGATTTGCCATTTTGTTATTTCCTGATTCAAAGGAACACTAGTGCTACTGGACAGAGGCTCCCGGGGGTGGGGGTTGCTAGGAAAACCAATTTCCAATCTAAATGCAGATGGAAATATCTTTCAGGGATTCAATTCCACCGAGCAGCTTAACTGCATTATTCTAAACAAGGCTGTGTTTTTAGTCACCATCTCCCGGCATGCTTTATTACGCGTGGGACAAATTGGTGTGTTGTTGATGCGCTGCGCAACACAACTGTAAGTGGGCTGAATGGAGAGAAATAGGGAGACAGTGATGTCGGGAAATTCTGGGGAAATTGCAAAGATCCTTGAATAAATGTCAGCTAATGATCCAATTGTATCTTGGGTTTGACGCAGGTACAGCAAATATTTGAGTACTACAGAAGCGCATCTCTGGGTATGAAGATAGGCTGTGCTATTTACCAATGCAGAAAATTATATTTCACAGCCTTGTTATTGATTAGTTCATCGCATTATAATATATATATATATATACAGTATATACACACACATATAGCAGTACAAAGTACCTTTTTCTTGTACATAAATATCAAATACTAAAGTATCAGCAAAGAACGCAGATATAAATGCTTTAGTATGTGATATTTCTGTACTAGAAAAAGGTACTTTGTCTTGGAAATACACTCTAAATATGGTCGTCTTTGGCGTGCCTCTCTCCAGATGTAGGAATTTGACTGAGGAAGATGTAGTTTTTGTGTTGGCGATGCTGTTGCCATGGTTACGTTGAGCCTGTAAATCGTAGCAACTAGGTGGAGTGATTTACCGATATCCATCGACACGGCCATGAACTGCTGAGCCTTACAACAACAATAGCCCTTTCTTATTAAAAATCACTCTGACTTAGTTTGTAACTTAAAGCAGAGTGGAGAGAGGAGAGAGAGTGAAGGATTGAGAGAGAGAGAGAGCGAGAGAGAGAGAGAGAGAGAGAGAGAGAGAGAGAGAGTAAGAGAGAGAAAGAGAGAGAGAGAGAGAGAGAGAGAGGGAGCATAACAGGTGCAGATTAAAGTGGGATGAAATGTACTCGAGCAACTGGAATTAAATGTGCTCTATGGTGAATATGCCCTATGTGCATGTATGTGTGTGTGTGTGCACGCACCTGTATTACTGTGTATATGCCTGGCTGGTTCATAATTAAAGATGGGCTGTGGTTATCTTCTATCACTGGAATATGAAACAAGTGTCTTCTTGGTTTATGGTGTGAAATTGTGCGTGTGAACTTGCTGATGATTCCCTGTGGTCTTGTTAGCAAACTCCTTGGTTGAGGATCTACAGCCAACACTGACTGTATGACTCTCCTGTCTGTGCTCAGTGCACAACATGTCAATTATACTAAAAGCCCCGTAGACTGAATGAACATTTCTTTTTCATAAATCTATTGCGCTCCCTGCAGAGAGAAGACATTCAAGATGGTGAGTGTTCACTTGAGGAAATGGGTTGTTGTTTCCTGCATATTTCTTCCCATGGTGAGACTGTTAAAAACCAAAAGATACACGATGAGCATTTGCAGGTTTACGCATTAGCTGACGTTCGTGAGAAAAACCAAGCTGTCTGTTATACGTACTTGTGGATGTAGCTGACAGCTGGCTATAGCTGATGAAACCAATGTCTACTCTGGAGCATTGACAACACAAATCAAGTCCTTTCTGCTGAGTTAAAAACAAAAGAGCACAACATCTGTTGTTTGTTTGTTCTAAAACAAATAGTAGAGGGAAAGCACCTATGTAGTGGTTTGCATCCATGCTTTGCCAACATTTTCTATTCAGTAAAAAGAATTGTGTCCACTTATTTCCTGCCTACAACAATCTAACAACCTACAGCGTTAAGAATGTTTCATATATCTTGTGTAAACCAAAGATCAAAGTGTAAACCAGTCATGTTCTACTTTCCCTCTAGGTACAACCTCCTCCATTGTTAGCATGCGTAGAATCACCCACCCAGCGGTACAAGAGCCTTTAGCTAGCAGAGCCCTCCTCCCCTGCATCTTTACGCTACAAGCCAAGGATTCCAGCCAACCCCCCCACATCTTGTGGACCCACTTCAGGCCACCAGCAGGGGGAAAGGGGGACTCTCTGGAGCGCACAGTGCTTTCTGTCACGGGTTAGTCAAAGACTTGAGCGTAATGCAGTTGCTTTTCATTTAAACCCATTGTCAATTAAATCTGGGTTTTCTTTTTGCCAAAGGTGATGTAATCAAGGTGAATAAGGCTTTTGCTGGCCGTGTCAGGCTGCCAGCATTCACTGCCAATCGCCTGAATGCTACCATGGAGATCTACAATCTCCGTACCAACGACTCAGGCACTTACCGCTGTCAGGTTGTCATGGGTAACGACTATGAGAGAGACACTGTGCCCCTGGTGGTTTCTGGTAGGTACTACATTAGAACATTAGATAATCCCCTGATGCCTTTGTAATATATAATGCAATAGAAAATGTGTAGCTTTCAGCTATAAACATGGGACCCAAGGTTATGTTAACAAATGTCATGACATATGACACTGTTCATTTTTGCACTTTTACACATTTTAGACCTATGTCCTAATGGTCCTAATGAATGAATAATTGCTGCGAATAATGGATAAAATAGAAAAAGTTTAAATTTTACATTCTCTTTTGGTTTTGTCATTTTTATACTTCTAATCAACATTGATTCACCATATCAATGATGCTTCTGGTATATTTTCCAGCTTTCTGTGTTTATGCTTTCACTGTCGGACTAATTGTTTGTTGCTGTTTAATTAATGTGTTTTGACAGAATACTATTCACAATTACGCTGTGTGGTCATCCATGAAATTTCAACTAAAAGTCATAATGGCTTTAATTGATTTGTTAATGGTCCGGAAAAATGGCCTCCATTGATTTTTACATTTAATTTGAGAAAACATGAAATGTTTGCATTGTAATAACTTTATAAATGAAAGTTTATAATACACTGAAAGTACATAAATTAACATTTAATAAGTCACTAATTTAGTGATCAACCACTCTCTTCCCACCTGCCCCTACGTATGTCTGGCCAGGTGTGGTGTTTCCCTATCATGCTGCCAGTGCCCGCTATGCCCTTTCATTTGCTGATGCCAAGCAGGTCTGCCAGGAGAACTCGGCTCAAATCGCTACGCCAGCACAGCTGTGGGCAGCTTTCTATGATGGCTTTGCCAGCTGTGAGCCCAGCTGGTTGGCAGACCAGACTGTCCGGTGAGGAGACATTTCAAACCGAATTTTAAATGTTCCCTCAGGGACTAATAAAAGTGCTATCTTATCTTATCAGAGAAGGAGTGCAAGATGTTACAAGACTGTTTGTTGTTGTTGTTGTCTTGTTCAGCTGTTAGCATGGATCTGCTTAACTTTGGTGAAGGCTGTTATTACAGCTGTCACCAATATGTGAAAGTTTTATTTTTATCTATAGCATGTCTACTTCTATTTATAGCATGTCTACTTCTACTTATAGCATGTCTACTTTCTTATCATGTTCTTCAAAATCTGGTTTTCTTCTATGTAATTTACGTAAAAGCACATACAAATATATAATGCTAAGGAAAGTGTCATTGCATTAAATGCCAATGAATGTCAGTTCTTACCAGTGGCCAGTCATGGATGACTCTAATTTTGTTTTCTCGCCAGCTATTCTGTCCAGTCACCGGGGCTTGGTTGCTATGGACACAAGGAGTTCTTTGCTGGAGTGAGGAATTATGGGAAGAGGGACCCAAATGAGCAGTTCGATGTGTACTGTTTTGCCAGAGAGCTGGATGGTACATAGGCGAAAAGATTTAGCTTTGGACGCACACTTACACACACATATTTGATTTGTTACCAATATGAAGAATATGAACAAGCATTATAGCAGTCAATATGCTCCCCATATGTTTTCTCACTAGCAAAATATGAGACTTTCAATGTATCTCCTTCACAGGCGAGGTGTTCCACTCCTCAGTCCCAGGGAGATTCTCTCTCTCCTCTGCCTCGGATCGCTGCGTGTCACTGGGGGGGCAGCTGGCCACCGTGGGCCAGCTTCACCTTGCTTGGAAGGCAGGCCTGGACAGCTGTGCCCCAGGCTGGCTGTCTGACGGCAGTGTCCGATACCCTGTTGCCCTGCCTCGCCAGGGCTGTGATGGGAGCAAACCGGGGGTCTACACCATCAGCACAACTGACAGGACTGACGATAATATCACAGACCTCTATGATGCTTACTGCTACAGAGGTGTGCAAAGTTGAGGCCCTCTATCCATTTATGTTTTGGTGAAACAAGAATAGAATATAAGATCTCAGAGCAAATTTATACCAAACGTTTGTTACAGCTTGTGAAGTTCTAAACATACATATGCTGAATTTATAGTCATTAATGCAAAAATTATTGTAGTAGTAGGACATGTGGACCAAAGATGAGTTTAAATTATTTCTGTGCTGCTGTCCAGATTTTTGTGGGAGATAGTTTCAACCCTCTAGACAAGCATGATGTAAAACTAGCATACTTTTACTACAGAAGACGTGCTGTCAAAGATTGATATTGGTACAGTATTTGTCTGCAATCAATGAATATTATAAAACCCTTTGCGTTACACCTGTTGTGTCTCTCCTAGTTAATGTAAAGAAGACACACTCCATCTCCAAGATCTATACCTCTCTGTGGAAGCCCTGGGGCTACCTGGCAGGCTCTGGTGACTCCTCAGAGGCAGAAAGTCCTGAACAAACTACAGAGCCAAGCAGCACTAGTAAAGGTTCAACATTTACAAACTATCTATGTAGTCAACTAGTATCTATGTAGAACTGAAACATTACATAATGTAGGAATAAATTAATTAATAAGAATATAAATGAGACAAATACATGTACCTATACTGTATGCATTCATATATACTGTAGTTCCTCATTACACAGATTTTCAAGAACTTCTATATTCCAACTGGACAGGACTGGTAGACTTGGCAGAGGAGTCCTCCCTCAACAGTCCTGATACGTGTAAGGAAGATTTTTGGTCATTTTACTCCTCAATAATAGTAAACTACAGATTATCATACCAGCCCTATTGTGTCTTCAGTCTCAGATCCCTGGTCCTCAAAGTCATTGAAGGAGTATGTGACCCTTCAGCTGAGTCCAGGACAGAGCTCCTTTGACTGGGGAGAGCCTCTGGAGCTAGACCCTGATTCTGAAGAGTTTCTTAGACCCCCAGCACCCCCAAGTGCACAGCCTCCAACTACTCCGACAGAAAAAAAGGTCTGGCTTACTCTGATCATCTCTGACTTTCTTTGACATTTATAGTATTGAGCCAGTGAATCAAGTGATTTTCTGATTGATCGCTCCATGCGTCCACCCATCCATTCATTGATCTCAATCAATCCATCCATACATCCATTCATTGACCTCAATCAATCCATCCATACATCCATTCATTGATCTCAATCAATCCATCCATACATCCATTCACTGATTTCTCCATCACTCAAACCATCCATTATTCAGGTGATTACAAAGATTGTGAAGTCCATATGGAAGCCGTGGAACTACCTGGCAGGGCTTGGCATCGAGGCACAGACCGAAGAACCCAGCGTAGGACCAGAAGCAGCAAGAGAAACTGCCTTGGAGGGGACTCAGACAGACATACGGTCACCTCCCTCGACCACAGGATCTCCAGGTGATGCTTTTGGACAGGCCAGGATTCAGCAAGGATTCCTTCATTCACTAACTATCTTAAGTGACATAATACTGTAAGATAGAATTACTAACAACATAAAAGTTTAAAGACTTGAAAAAGAAAGAAAAGGCAGCAGAGAAGCTAAACAGAGAACATTATGAAGATAGATTGAGCTAAACAGCAGGGACTGCTTCAGAGGGTTTCTTAGGGAGGCAGAGGCAGTAAAACCATGTTGACAGGGCAATCACCGCTCTTAATTAAAAGTAATGCTTCTATGGGGTTATTTGTGTATGGATGAGTATCTCTGTGTCTCATGTGTGAACACATGTACGCTTCTGTTGGGAGGATAAACTTATTGGGTACTAATTGAACAAAGCTTGGCATTTCCGGCTAAATTAATATGAATATGTCCACCAGTCATATTAAAGCCCATGGGGAGAGGAGATTTGAAATGTTTGTTTTTTAATTAAAGGTACACCCCTCAATTGTGTTACAGCACTGCCAGAACCCAAAGCTTTTGCTCAAAACGAAAATGTTTTTGTTGGCCTCAACCAAAAGGGCAATTCAGGACACAAAACAAGATGTTTCCCTTTGAACAAGTTGCACGTTTCCTTCATTCCTTGTGTCTGCAGATTTGTTTTCTTGGGGAAAATCATGGTTCCGCGTTCTCTCCAAAGTCAATCCCGTTTCATCCAGCGTGGAAACGCCCACTGTTGAACCATCTACCAACCCACACTCAACGTTCCCTACCTCGGCTGAACTCAGCACCAATGGCAGCGCGACTTTACAGACCTCCCACTCTTCCAGCCTTTCCAACCCCTCCAGCACCTCCAGCCCCTCCAGCCCTTCCAGCCATTCCATTCCCCCCAGCACCTCCAGACCTTCCAGCTCGTCCAGCCCCGCAGCAGAAACAACCCCGTCCACCAATGGAGGGGCCTGGATCCGTGTGTTACCCACACCAAGTGAGACCACCACCCAGCGGGGGGACAAGCGGGAACAGACAGTGGCATCTAGATCCAGCGGTAGAGGGGGCAGAGGAAGGGGGAAAAAGCGAGGAGAGGAGAGGGCCAGGGCAGCCGAGAAGGTCAGAGGGGAGGAAGAGGGCAGCGGAGAACCCGCAGCAGCGGAGGCTAAAGGGGAAATCCAGTTCAGCCGTAAACCGTCTGGAACCGGTAAACCCAGAGAGCGATCCCGGTCTAGGGAGAGGGGCCACAGGAGAGGCCAGTCCACCACCATGACTAGTCCCACCACTGCTAGCACAGGTGTTGAGCCCACAGCAGCGTTCAGCTCAACCCTGGACACCCCTTCTTCTTCTTTGTCATCACCGCTGCCCTCGCCATCCCTGGACCAACTACTGGCAGCCCTCCCCCTCTCCCCGATCCCACCCACCCCCTCGTTGACCAGACCTACCCCCTTGTCCACCCAATCCCCGTCCACATCCACATCCCAGGCCCCATCCCAGACCCCATCCCAGACCGCATCCAAGGCCCCATCCCTATCCCAGGCCCCATCCCCATCCCAAACCCCATCCCAGATCCCATCCCAGACCCCATCCCAGACCCCATCCCAGACCCCATCCCCATCCCAGGCCCCATCCAAGGCTTCA
>JAODUG010006824.1:9038-27970 GCA_027564795.1 Aphredoderus sayanus | reverse complement strand
TCTGAGCAGACTGAAAGAGAGGGAGAGCAAGGGAGAGAGAGCATAGCAAGATATATATATATATATATATATATATACACACATTTTCTTTTTTAAACTCTTATAGATATAAGATATTAACCATGAGAACCAGGGACATAATGTCATAACCTCAAGCAGTTGGGTAGCTGGTCATTACAGCAAAGCAATAACAGTAATTACCACCAGCCTTTTGAAGGTAACAATTGTCTCAGTGATATAATTGAGGTTGTGGAAGGTGAATTTTTATTATTTTGCATTGGATAATTGCTGTAGGACAAGGCATATTCACCTCTTGTAAGTAATGTGTTTGTGTGGTTAAGTCTACAGCAAGCTAATAGCATTTATAAAGTTCTAACTGAAGTAGACACAATCTTTCAACAGATATTTGTTGACATTTTCAATATCATGTGATGTCAGCATTTCAAGCGGCACAAATTACTTTTTATATTTAAACCAACACCAGGTATTTATTTTACATTTGAGTGATCACACACTTTTTTTCCCTCCAGAATGACCCAAGTCTATTTGTCAGCTGTAGATAAGCTGACAGCATATCACATTCATACTCAGCAAAGCCTTCAACAACAAATTAGCACACCTTCAATGAGTGGCAAATTAATCCCTGTTGTCACTTGATTGGAATAAAAAGGTTGCTCCAAGATAAACACCTGAGGACCACAAACACCAACATATAAGCATGGAATGAGTTCTGAATAGTGTGCCATATTAATGGCCCCAAATATCCTTGTATCACTTCTCTACCACTTACACTCCTGCAGTGACTTGAATAATAATTAATAATCTCTGTGGAGAAAACAAATATTGACATTTAGTCAGAGAGAGCTAGTTTTGCTTTGAAGTTGTCACAATGCATGTTAATCACTGAAAGTATACTTAATGGGACCTATCAATATACTGTATATAGCAGGAAGGGAGCACGGCAGTACATTCCTGCTCTGCCAGGAGGCCTCTTTATCCCTTCTTAAACTGATGCACTCCTTTCTTAGGCCTCTCATGTTATGGAGACCAACAGAATTGCTGCTGGGTGCCTCATTCCTATCCAGGGCCCCTCTTTGGAAACACACCATCTTGCCCGGGTTGGGGGGGGGTTAAACAAAACATCAGACCCAACTGTCAAGATCAAAAGCTCCCATCTGCTCCTACTGCAGGTCGCGGAAACCTTCCGCTGGAGCATTCCAGTGTTTCTCGTGCCTTGCTGTGCCAGTCACAGTGCAGGCAGGACAATGCAGAATATCTCAGTCACGGGGGGATGCTTAACCTTTATTTTTAGCCTTTACCTGCAAGTCTCCACCCACCTGCACAGCCATGCAAGCCAGGTGCTGCTGGAATGTGGCAGGGTGCCAGTTATGCTGCACTACTTCTTTGTTTTGTTCTTTTGTGCTCTCGCATTATGCTGCCAACTGACCGGCGAGGACAGGCAGCCCACTGCTGATTCAGTGAGCCTTTTCCAAACAAGGATGTTTTCAGATTTACCAATGTATACTGTATGGGAATATGCACAGTACTAATCATTCAGAAGCACAACATTCAACCTTGCAACAACATAAACGCATTGTTAATAAATAATATAATAGGTCAAGAGGCTTAATCACAAGAAACATCTTAAAGAGTATATTTCTTTGAGACTATCATGAAATTATTTCTCCTTTCTTCTTGTTGTCCTGAAACCACCCGTTATCAAGCTCCCAAGAGAGAGAATCTGCCAAAGATATGTATTATTTGAGCTAATATTGGAACAGGTTTTATTTTTCAAAACAGAATAAAAAGGTTACGTTAAGATACACTAGTATTGCTTGCATTGCAGCAGCAGCAATGAGAGTCACAGCAACACAAATCTAGTATAATCTGTGAAAATCTACATTTTAATCCCACTCATGGTCAAATGTGTCCTGCTTTATACTGTTCTAATAAGGATAGCATATATTTGAATATATATAATAAGATGTCAGGGAATGCCTGTAGCTAACCTACACTCTCTCCATACATGGTGATTAGCATTTCCAAGAATAAATCCATTGTGCATTTTTTTGTGCTCTATATTATCTTCTGCATAGAACTCCAGGGAACAGAGCTGCAGGCGAATAGAGTCAAATGGACAGGGACTAAACACTGGAGGAGGAGGCGGCAGCCTTTCAGTTAAAAAAATGGGACTAGATGCTGTTAACTAGTAAGCTAACAGTACTGTATATGGCAAGATGTCTGACAGCAACCTTTTTGTTTGTCTGGTATGAGATGCTCCTGTTATGCTGCTGAGCGAGGCACCTGACCCCGATGACGATGTTAGGGACATCACAATACCCAGATACATTTTGTAGTAACATACTGTGCGGTACAGTGAGTAACTGCCAAGATTTCTGTCAGCACTGAAACTAAGTGCCTGCTGAGGGAGAAGTGCCAGCACAGCACTTAAGGCAGACACCTGGTAACCCCAGACAATCATATCCCCATTGCCAAGCAAGAACCTCATTCTCATCCACTACACCGGTGACTCTCAGGGTTAAACATAGTTGTTATTGCCTGTGGGAAGAGCATGGTTTTACAGTACAGAGACTATCAACATTTATGGCAGTGACGCAAGACCTGTGACATCTATTTTCAGTATGAACACTTCCTTGTGCCGTTTTTACTTTCTGTTTTTTTAGACTATAGGCAACATAGTCATACAAGTACAATACTATGGGAATTGCCTTTTCAGAATGTAAATAGGGAGTTAAATATAACTATTGAATACACAACATGTATATGTAATGTTTTATTTTCTACTTATGTCAATCAATGTAATGAAAACACACTGTATGACTACTCTGTAAGTGACATGCATTTTGTTTCTCCAATGCTGGCATGTCAACA
Source organism: Aphredoderus sayanus (assembly GCA_027564795.1). Taxonomy (NCBI): domain Eukaryota; kingdom Metazoa; phylum Chordata; class Actinopteri; order Percopsiformes; family Aphredoderidae; genus Aphredoderus; species Aphredoderus sayanus. The sequence continues at coordinate 25,078 of JAODUG010006824.1, read as the reverse complement.
ATGCTCCTGGGTATTTTTAGGGTAACAATTCTAGATTATGGGTAAATGTGTACCTTGAACTCCACTGACAAATGTGGGGTATATTCCAATGTCCACAGTGCTCTGATAAGACAAGCCAAGTGCTCGGTGACTTCTCCTTTGGAATGGTGAGATTCATCACTTTTCACCAGCCCGTTTATTCTGGTTTGAATCAAGTCCATCTTGAAACGTTCCAGCCCGAGATACTCGGCTAGCAGGTCTGTGTTACTCAAGCACTGGACCACTGCGTTCATGAAACAGGTGTTGCCGTGGTTTTTCAAGCCCAGAACGCCTGGAATTCGTTCTCCGTAGTAGCATAACAACTTTTCTCTCACTGAAGAGCGGGAAGACGAAGACGTGGTTGTGGACATCTTTTTAACCGTGTGATCCCCGACAACATGTAATACATCCTCTTTGATAATTCCTGAGTTGGCACTAAGCGTGCAAGGTGCACCGTCCCGAAAGCCTCCGTCGTCATCCTCCGCGTCCCGCGCGTCGACATCGCCAAAGTGGGAGAAAGTGCCTAAAGTTTTGATGATTTTGCTCATAAAACTCCCGACTGACCTCAAAGACTTCTTTCTGAAAAGCCTCCCGGGTTTCTGTTTCTTTTCTTTGCGTTTAACTTCCTTTGATATCGGTGTTTCCTCCCTGACTCTGGTTTGCCTCTCCATGGCACTTATGCCTGTCCTTTTCCCCCCCAAGTACTGTATTAGTGATTTGTTCTAGATCCTAGGCTACCAGAGGAAAAAGCGCACACAGACGATACCATCGCGAAAACACCGTTCCAGTCTGTAGCAGACGTTGCTTTCACATTCCAGCACTTACTGAAGGCATTCATTATTGCTACGATTCCCGAGATGTCACAAGCGAGTAAAATCTCGTCATACCAAACAACACATCATGATCCGCGCCGCCTTCCACTTGCAGCTGCAGCCGTGAGCGCATGCTTCCCATCGTTTCAACTTCACCCAGCAAAGCCTGGTGATTGTGTGCCTGTAAGCCCTCCCACTTTCCAGCACAGCCGAATATAATAGAATCAGGACGTTCCCTCGCACCAAATAGGCTACTTACAACAATGCACTTTAACTAACCGATGACTTTGCGTAAAGACCTAAATATCCAGAACCATGTTTCTTCATATTTAACACGACTTTACATCTTATAAAGTAGGCTACCATTGTTTTGTACAATTTTACTTTGAGCTGTAATGGCAACTCTCAATATTGACACTCGTTTATTGAAGAAAAGGAAAAGAAAACCCAAGCTATGTCAACAATGTTGTGGAGCTACATTACTAAGCCTGCATTCCTACATAGTTGTGTCTACACTACAGTGATTGCACAAATAGACAATACAATGACTAAAGCATACAAAATAAAATGTATCATTGTTAAAGTAAAATGTATGGTCCTCTCACCTTTGTCCTACGAAATTGTTACACTGTGAACTATGTACAATTAAAAGTTACATTAATAGTTGAATGAATGGACTGCATTTATATAACGCTTTTCTAGCCTACTGGCCACTCAAAGTGCTGTACATTATTGCCTCACATTGACACACCAATGGCAGTGCAAGCCATGCAAGGAGCACCTAACCACTGGGAGCAATTGTGGTTAGACATATTGCCCATGGATGTTTGTAGGTAATCCAGCAACTCCAGGGCTTAAACCCACAACATTCTGACTGGGAGTCAAACACCCAGACCACTTGACCATCCTACACCCTAATTAGTTAAATGAACAATGTCATCAAAGGTATACGGGGATTTCTGATAAGGAGCGAGTATGGAACATTTTGGTTGCCTCAACAGTCTACACAAACAATGTTTGTGTTGTGGCTTTTACTGTAGCTACAGTATCATTTCTGCACTATGGCATATGAGGAGAAACTTCACTAGTGACATAAATATATTTAACAATAAGAGTTTGCCTTACTTTGGGGAATTCACTTTCCACCATCTGATAGGAGTGCAGGGTTCATCTCACATTGTGTGGCACCCATTGAACAAGTATGGGACCAGTACATCTAGACCAAGCAATTGTGGGTGGTGTTTTCAGTATATGTTTACAGTACATTATAGACATTTAGCACATTCTTTTATCCAACAGTGAAGTGTTACAATACATGTGGTAATTGTCCATACTGTACATCCAAAAGCTCTATTATAACAAGAGACATCAGCTATGTACAGTAGTACATCTAGCTTATGGTAAAGTTCCATTATTAGACCATTCCTCACCGACTGCTCCAACTGCACCGGGGCTGTTTGGAGCACACTGCCCAGCTAATGCGTATGTCACATCCCCCCTCATGGTTCCCCCATACACTCACCGGCTTGTCATCTGCACCTATGTGTGTTAGAGATACAATGACAGTCATTGTGTGTGTGTGTGTGTGTGTGTGTGTGTGTGTGTGTCTAGAATCCCTCTCATTGATTTTAGTGTTTCTGTTGCAAGTGGCTGCTAGATGAACGTACAGGTTGTTCTCAGAAATGCTCTAATGACTGACATGTGAGACATAACCATAGTCAGATGCCTGTGTAGAATAGTAACTGGGTAAAGCATACCCGCTCTAACCACGACCTACCCACCATAATGACAGCCATCCTGAGGTTTCCACTGATAGAAATACGGTCATGGCAGAGTAACTCTCCATGGCTCTGTGTTCTGTCAGTAAGTAAATACCATAGTTATAAGCCCACTAGCACCATCAATATCCATTTTACAGTTCCCTAAACACAACAAATACTCAAATCTCTCTCAGGATTATTATAGGCAGTCAGAAATGACCCATAGGCTTTCTAATCAGACCAAATTCATTTTGAAATCTTTTACAAAGATTTTTATGTAGATTTGCAAGACTCCAGCAGTGAATATTCTTTCCCTCACATATTAAACTTCTGCTTTAAATTCTTCCTAATGACTGTTATGCAAATGGGAGCTCCTGTCATCTATCAGAGAGAATTTGCAGTAGTTAACTACGTGCTTGGGAGTTTGAGCGTAAGCAATAATCATCTATGGGGTTAGCAGCTGTCTGCTACAGTATGGCACAGTGCTCATGCTGCAATTGTTATTTCAACTTATTTTTAGAACAGCAATACCATATTTCCGCTTTTAAAAACAGTGGTGCCTTTTTTCCCTTTTGTTCCCCAGTTACAAAGTTAATTAGCAGCATATCTGAAAGAGAAATAACTTTCCACTGTTTTGCATGAATAAAGGAAGTACGCGAGCAACGCACAGAAAAGATGGTGTCTCTTTTCACTTTATATGTGTAGCTTATACAGTATTGACATTGTATAAAACTTCTACAATATGCCTTTCTTTCCAGTGTAATTATTACAGACTGGGGGGGGGGGGATAAACTATAGAACAGTTCATTTATTTGACTTTCAAAAGCTGTCACTGCAGCTGACACTGCCATGTCTGTGTGTGTGACCTCAACTAATGTGATGCCTGGAAAGCAGGAGGTCATTTTCTAGTGAGCTTCGTCTGCAAAGCCGAGTGTGTCATCGTCCAAGATGAAGTGGGCAAGGAAGGCCATCTGGTTGCCTGAGTCACGGCGATGCCGTCTGCTGTAGGAACAAACACATCTCGTTGAGAGTACAATGCACTACAGTTGTCACATGGCCCTGGCTATGACATCTGGCTGTAAAATGTGAGGCATTTGGCTTTGTTTGTTTTCATCTAAGGACACGTTTTCATCTTAATTCCTTTCTACTGTACATGGCAATGAAGAGTTTGTACGCAGCATCCATTACTGTATATAAATACACAAATACTCACTTATTGTAACTTGGTGGGAAATAAATTTCATTGCAAGGCATTACATATTTTGAACTTGTTGCTGATTAGGTAAGAGTTTATGTGCCCACCCTTCAATCTGTTAGACTGGTGGTGAGTTATCCATTATGAGGGAGGTATAGCAGATATATCTGGAGATTTCACAGTTGGCCATGCCATCTTTAAACAAAAGAAGAGGAAATAAAATGACCCAACAATGCATCCTTTTTGACAAGTGAGATATTCAATGCCAAAAATCAAAACATTGGAGGCTCAAACACACAGCTGTTTATTTAAGCTAAATAGATGTAGACATTCCTGTGTTTTAAAGTACAGTAGCTTAGGTGCAGGGGAAACAGATCAGTGTGTGTGTGGGCGAGCTCTGGCTTACACCAGGTCCCAGATGAAGAGACATTGACTGAGCTGGCACAAACACATCCCCTTGTCAGTGCTCCTGATCTTAATGCAGCTGACTGTGGCCTTACCAGAGACAGGATCTCTCAAAAACATTCACCAGCACAGAGAAGAGACATCCACTGGTTTCACGAAGCAAAGTGAACATTCCCTCCAGAGAACACGAAGCCCTGGCTACTGTTCTATTTCCATGCGCGTCCTATTTAATCCACAACCAGTCCTATTTCCACAGAAACCAATTGGTTATAAACCACAGTGTGATAACACATATATAAGCTATGGGATGCAGCATGCAGCCAGTGTACATAAAGGCAATGGTGTGGCTGAATTCCGTTATAGGCCGGTCTATACAGTACACCAGAACAATAAAGAAATTCTATTCTGTTATTATTGTCTTAGAGAAGCTAGTAATCAAATCACACAGATTGCATATTTATTTTATGGCTAGTTAGGTTACAGTGTAGACTTAAATACTCGATTACTGTGTAATTGTGAGCTCTATAGGTGGTAATGGTTTGAATGGATTTTGGCATTGCACACAGCTAGTAGGCCTACACCTGAACCACAAAGGAATATGCTATTGACATTAAGTCAGCATAATGAATGTTAGCAATGCAATAAATGAACGAATCTTGCATTGCAGACAGACAATGGAAGGCTACACTGCCAAGTTTGTGCTCTAAAGGTGAAATATCTATTGATAGTAGCTTTAGTCCTCCAGCCATCAGAAAAGGTATATCAGCCCACGGGTAGGAGAACCTGTACATCTACAAAACAAACCAAATATTATACAAAACTGTGCAGTGGGCTATTTTTTATACCACAAAGAAGTCAAATGTGTAGGCACTGATGATTTAAAATAAGTAGTGTTGTGGCTCCCTCTGCTGGTGACTGGTTATTAAATAAAAAATCAAAAGCATTCTGCAAAACGTTAATCATGCCAACAGAACCACAGCCAAAACTTTAGCCATTCATGGTGAGTATGATGAGCTCCTAATACCTACCAAAAAGCCAGTGAATCAGCGGTGGTTCAGGTTAGACTATTTTTACTGTCAAAACAAAACGACAGTATCCAACAGAAACTAGTAGTATGAAGGCTTATATTTGGTGGGTTATAGGTGCAATAATTAAAACGTACAAAACTAGACCTACCAACCTTCCTACCAATTACATTGCTTGATTTCTTTACCACCTGTGAGCTGCTCACAACTGAATCACCAGTTGAAATGGCCTTGAGCTGTAAAATAGAGCAGAATTAACATTTCGAAAACAGTACCAAATTATAGCCTACACTACAGCAATGTTTGGAATCAAATTGGATGAAACTACTCTTGCACATTGCAGACACTAAACTCACTAGATTTTCCAATGAATCCTGAAGTGCACAATACATTGGTATCCTACAGTAGGCCTAGCCTATTGCAGTAGCACATAGGGATGGACACCAAACAGGTGAACAACACACCTTATCATTGACAGCTTAAGATTTCATTCTATTTTTGATGGTATTATGGAAAAATAACCTTATGTATTTCCGTGCACACGAAACACAAACATATGCTTTGCATGCAATGCAACATGATACAACATTTAGTGTAGACTTAAGCTAAGTAAGCTACTTGGCTTCAAAACATATAGCCTAGGCTGAATAGAAGTCAATTAGATCACTAACATTAAATTCAATAAATATGTCCCAATAGCGGAGTAAATTTCTTCTAGTGGATATGGATGGTTTATTTAAAAAATATTTCTCAGTTAAGTTGATATGACGGGCATGTGAATTGAAATAGCCTAATTTTCTTGAATATCCCTTGATCTCAATTTACCTGAAGGTGACTGCACTAGACTGCTAGACAGTAATACTAAGGCCAAAACATTGGGAACCTCTTTAAACTTCCACTATTAGGATACAATGTTATAGCCTCCTTTTTCATTTTTATTATTTTTGTTTTTATATATTTAATTATTATTATTATTATTATTATTATTATTTATATTATTATTATTATTATTGTAATTTAACAATTGCCCTTCCACTCCAACTATTCTTTATGTGGTTTTCTGTTGTTTTAGTTTCAATTGGTTATATTCCTTTAGTGGAATTTGTTACAATATTTAGATATTTCGCTTTTTTTGTTTATTAATATGATTATTATTAGTAGTTGTAAGTAGTATAATACAATTTGACTTCAAATGTTATTTAAAACTAGATCACAGCTGAAATGTTGCTCAATACAAGTAAGCTGATGTCCTTGCAATACATTCAATAGAGCTTCTTTTCATTCTTGTGTTTTGCATAATGTGTCATGAATCAATGTCCCCTGAACACCACAACAAAAGTTGGCTTCATGCAAGAGCAGTCACTGCTTAGATCCATGTGGCAAAAGGATCTTTATTGGGGTCACATTACAGACCACCCAGTTAGGACCCATATTCATGACTATTTGACCCAGACCTCATGCTTTTCCATGGTGACAAATGCAGGGACAAAATAGTCATAATTCTACCATTGCCATATATGACCTGATGCACCCTTAATGAAAGAGGGTCTTCAATAAAAGGTCTTCAATAAAATGTGACCTTTGGCCTAATTCAGATAGGCATATTTAGGAAGGAGTATGAAAAAAACATGACTGATCCAAAACGTCAATGCACACTAGATGACCTTATAGCCTTCGTATATGCTTAAAATTTCATCTCCTGGGTGAAAGAGGAATTGCTGCAATACGGTCTGCCCTTATGTTCATCAGTGCTCAATAGACGTTTGTTGTTTTCTAGTCTATACTACCTCAGTCCTGCAGAGGGCAGTATACTGAAGGCAATGACAGGCAAAAGCACTTGAAATGATTGAACACTGAAATGTTATTCATTTCGTGTGACCACACATTATACTGTGGGTTATATTAGTAAATAATAAACAAGGTGGATTTAGGCTTTAGCTGCTGTTGATTGTCATTTAAAGTATTAGGTAGGCATCATCACAGAGACATTTGGAATAGTGGCCAATGAAATAGACCCACACAAAAGCAAAAGTAAACTATGTGTGAATACTCATGATTCGCTACATCTACAAATTATTTCACCTTGCCTTGAGTCAAGCCATGACAGTTAACAATTACCTTAAGTTCCTGACCACATTGTGTTGGCTATTAAGGCATTTGATTAAACATTTAAAAAGGCATTAAATATTAAATAGTGCCTTAAATCATTTTCGTTTTGTGGAACAGGTTTTAGAAATGCATTGTAATTGAATTGAATCAGTCAACAAATAAAAGTAAATTAGACAAAACCTCTCACATGGAACTACTTAAACTACCCTGGAAATCTCAGTTTAAAGCCTTTGAGAAAACTAGCCTATAAGGAAGCTTAACGAAACAGTGTGTGGTCTTTCTGAGCATTGGTGATATTGTTCACGCTTGACTTATCTAAGCTTTCCCCCTTCTCTGATACAAGGTTTTAAGAGATATTTGGGAAACAGCATGTTCACTGAAGATTAGTCTGGCCTAAAGCAGACCCCATTCTAAGACATTGATGTCCCCCATGTAAACCCTCTCGCTTTTCTCTATGACCCAGCTGATCGGTGCCCTCCTGGCAGCACTTTGCTGTGACCATGCCCTTTTAGGAGCGAGTGATTGGCTCAGTAGGTCTTGGCAGGAGGCTAATTGGATAAGCTTTGAATCTTTACACCACTTCCGCGCTGCTGGAATCAGTGAACATCAGAGATGGGAAGATATAGTAAAATGTAGGCTAATTAAACAATTAGCCTACCATAGCAGGCAACCTTACTGAAAATGCCGAACATTTGGTCATTGCAAAGGTAACATATAGGCTATGTCTCATGGCATATTGGTTATTTTGGTGGGCTTAACTGTTACACCAGTTAAAACCATGAAAAGCACCACCTCTGTGTCACAAGTTTGGGAAATTTAAAAGACAGACTTGTCTTAATTAAACTTGTGCTTTCTGACATTATTTGTGTTGGAAAAGGCAATTTGATATTTAGAGGGTTAAAGTATTTGAAGTTATCTATTTGGCTTTGAGGATGGATGTGAAGAAGATACGTGTCAAAAGTTGTAACAGGCTATGTTCATGGGACTAACCTAGTGCACACCGAATTTCACATGATGCAGTGTGCAACCAGCGGTGTTTCTTTAGAAAACCACAAAATGAGCGCTTCCTCTCTTAACCTCAGTGGCCCAGCAGATTAACATTACCCAGCCATCACTGACAAAGCACAGAGATGTTTACATAGTAAAAGCCCTATGCGTGTTCAACACTGTAAATCCACAACCACAATTGCGTCTGTGCTCTCCGTCTGGTATGTTCCTTGAAGAAAGATGGTCCTGGTCATGTTTGTGTAACTCTTGCACTTGATCTCCAAATATTCTTTTGGTGAAGAGTTGCATATGTGTGTTTTATTGCATGCAGAAGGCAGCCATATAACACTTTTTTGTAGAGGCTAATGCAATGTCCTAAATAATGACAACATATTGAGGGAACGTGATATCTGTTTTAAAATCCAAGCGTTGACCAAGGAATGCACACTTGTGGCACTACTGTATAGAGACCAAGTCCTTACAGTTGGTTACATAACAGCTGTTTCAACCACACGCTCATATTCTCTGTAAGAAGCTGTGATTGTGTGGGTTTGTGTGTAAGATAGGTGCATGTACGCGCACAAGTGTGGTGAAGTGTATGGCGACCGCGCAACGCAGAATGCAGACATCTATTAGCTGCTCCTTGCAGGAGCACAAAGCTAGCACCAGCAGCCGAATGCATTGAAGCATTGCAACACAATGCAACAATCCAAGTTAATAATTTTCTTGGCATTTGCAAGGCCTACAACGATGCCACAGCCATGGAGGACAGGGTAATTACAAACTGCCATCCCACTAAATAGAGCTCTAACCCTCATGGAGAGAGGCGACGACTGATTAGTGGGTTTTTTTATGCTCATCTAGGCCTTGTGAATGGAGATGTTGACAACTGTATACGGCTGAGGAAACGGCTCATGATTGTTCCTTGGTGCGTTTAAACAAAACAACACGTCTGCATCTCCTCATTCTCGCGTTGAATTTACAGCGTTCAGTATCAGAGCATATGTCGGAGCGTGAATCTCAGGCTAAATTGAGACGCGATAAGTTATCCTGTGGACCATTACACGCTTTCTCCACACAGTTAACCTTGCTGTTGTCCAGTATTACATCATCTACTCTCACTTTCACAGTGGGCAGATGACATAATATCATCAAGTATGCATTCTCTTCCCCCCTCCCCAGATTTTAACGCATCTGAAAAGAGCCTGTTCTGGGAATAGTGCTAAAATACAGATTCATTTATAAACAGACCATTAACTGACTATTTTACCAAGATCCCAGTGGCACTGCCTTCAGCCCATGCAACTTGTATGAATATGGAAGGAAACTTTGTGCTCCATGAAGCATGAGGCGTAGCCAGGTATCTACGTACTGTAGGTTCTAGTCATCACAGTAAATCCTCAGAAGGCTTTCACCAGAAAGGCTTGACCTGGCCTGTGCCAAACAGTGAGTTAATGGTGGCCCCTGTATCCTGCAGGTGCTGCTTGTGGGTGGAGGAGGAGGAGGAGGAGGAGGAGGAGGAGAGGAGAGCTGGGAGCTGACGGAGGTGGCTGGAGGACGTTCGGCTGGAGTATGTGTGAGGTAAGTGGTGGAGCTACACAGTGTGTATGAGGAAGTCAAGAGCCAGCAGCGTTAATGTGTAGTGCAGGGAAGTCAACAATAGGGATTAGGGACACACCGCTGCCGGACCCAATCAATGAAATGATGCATTTTATATTCATTTATTATCATGTTGTTTTGTGTTGATTGTTTAGTTATTAATTTACACGTTTTATTACTTCACCTGCCTGCAGAGCATTCAATTGAATGTAGGCATTACATTTAGGCCACCGACTAAAGTCTGACACCTCTGAAAAAGTGAGGGAAATGGTTTTGGCCTGGCCCACAAGGAAAGAGGCTGTTAACAGTGCGCTGCAATAATATTTCCATTAATGGCTTCTTATTAAACTGCCCCTGTTTCCAAAGGAGAATAATAGTGCGAGTTCACCGTATTACACTGATTTCAGTTTAGCATTTCATTAAAATATATCACCTTGGGTTGGTTATAACACACAACACTCTCTATCACATTACTCATATGCTCACGCACTCTCCCGTTGAGTGGATAAAACATCTCCTGAGTGTATTTTACAGTATCTGTGCAGTGCAGAAGTATTCCATCCCAGGCGAGATTTGCTCTCGTTATTTTTAAACTCCAGAGGTTACATGGATCCATAAATCACCTGGCCTCACAGAGTCTAAACGCTCCGGCTCAGCTTGCTTGTCCTGAGGTGGATTTATGTTTCTGTGGCTGTAGCTTTAGCAGCAAGCACTAGAGCAGTCTCTCTCTCTCTCTCTCTCCCTCTCTCTCTCCCTCTCTCTCTACCTCTCTCTCACTCTCTCTCTCTCTCTCTCTCTCTTTCTCTCTACCTCTCTCTCTACCTCTCTCCATATCTCTTTCTTTACCTCTTTCCATCTCTCTCCATCTCTCTCTCTACCTCTCTCCATCTCTCTCTCCCTCACCCCCTGTCTCCTTCTGCGTCTCTCTCTCTGCCTCTCACTCCATCTCGCTTCATTTCTCTCTCTCTCTCTCTCTCCCCTGTGCACTTGTGTACATATTTAGAAAACTGCGTGGTGGCCGTGTGCTTGTGGATTGAACCGCCTATGCTGCCTCACTGTGATACACCAACACAACACAACACAAGGCAACAATGCAATACAAGGTAACACAACCCCTTGTGGAAGGAATCGACAGGAGACTCACTGGGCTGAAGCCAGCCCACAGACACTATGCAGGGTTAAAACCTAAGGGAGGGCTGAGTGATTATGGAAGGCTGGAGGGTCTTTTTTTCTGTTTCGCATTCATCTTGTGAAACTATGTGCTTTCGACAACGTTTGGCAGAGCGGTAAATGGCAATAAAAGAGAATTGGAGTGTACGTGTCGCCCTTGCCAAGCCTTGCAAAAAAACATCTCCGCTATATTGAGTGTCTGGCAACAGAGCCGTGGCTGGTGATGTCATCTCCTGTCCCCATACTCTCTGTTGGTCTCACCTCCATTACTGCATGTGTGAAGGTTCAACTGACCTGGATCTCTTCTGGCTTCTACCAGGAGACACATTTTCCCTTGTTTGGTGTCAGGTTGTGGCCTACCCCTGTCGAGTAAAGGTTGAAACTGTACATAGGAACCATTTTTGAACACATTCCTGTGATTCATTTTTGTAAACCCATCAACAAACTCCCTTCTCATTATGGGCATTGCTTATGTGTGATTCTGGAAGGTTGGCCACATTATGATACATACTGTGCTAGCCTAATTGATGAGAGCTAAACCATCGGTGTATGAATGTGTGGGTGAATGTGTAGGCAATCCTGAACAGCGCTCTGAGTGGCTTGAATGTTAGAAAACCTGTATGTAAATACAGTCCATTTATCATTTGCAATTTTTCTGCTATACAGTACTGTATATCCAGAGTAGGTATGGCTTGTAGCAAGTCATTACAGGGACAGAACAGGACAAAATAAATGTGTGTGGTACAAGCTAACCGCTAAATGGATTGATTTCTTTGGCAATTTATCTAAAGAATTAACAGATCAAATTTGGTCCCATAGCACGATAAGGAAACTCGCCAGAGTCTCTTCAACCTGCCCATTTGTGGTTTCCAGTAGCCATTCTTAATCTGCTCTATGCCTGCCAGATGGAGTACCTGTGCTCTGCACTGTCTCAGAGAATGGACAGTGTCTCTAATTTCACGCAAGAAAAGAAAGAGTCTGTTCCTTGGTTCTGAAGAAGCCAGACCAGGCAGTAGCTCACAGCAGGGAAACCATTGGCAGACCTAATATAGAGCTACGGGGGAATGGGGGGGTACATCCAACAGCCCTGACAGGGATTAATGCTTTGTGTGCTTGCAGTTTGAGTAAGATGTTGTGCAACTAATTATGAATGAATGCTCTGTATTATGTTAAACTTTAAACATTAAATGTCTATCCAAAATTGTTAAAGAATGAGATTTGTCCTTTACTGTGTCTGAGTAATGTGTTTGTAAGGAGGTGTATATTTCCTGTCACAGAATAGGAATCTTCTTATTTCCTGTATGGACATTTCAACTCTTCTCTACTCAAACATTTTCATTGGCCCAAGAGCTGGTGTTAGCCCCAAACAACTTCAGCCTGCCAGCTAGAGTGTTTCCTCAGCTGGTGGATAACCTCCAGTACCTCGCGAACCTCTCATTCTGCCATCCATTTCCTTTTCCCAGTCTCCCACTCTCCACCCTTTCAACACCTCAAGGAGCGTCCAACAATACTGACTGTGACACGTTGGTTTTATTGAACACTTTGAGGGTCAAGTGAAAGGAGATTCAAGTTGGAATAAAAGGTCCGAGCTGATCAAAGTTGATGAAAAACCGATCCAATGTGCAGAGGAAATTGTTCATTATTTGACTGTTGAACATCAAGACAAGCAGGTCTACTGCTGTCTACAGCTCACAACCTTCTATACAGTTGGTATGGGGTTGAACTGCTGAATTTTGAATGTCTATTTCTATCCATGAAGGTTAGACAAGTTCTCTACACCAGTGGTTTTCGCCTTATTGACCTATGTTCCCTTGCTTTGAACCATAGTTCATAGCTCACTAGCTGTGAACCGAAGGGGTCGCCAGCTATGAATCACCCCTTTTTGCTGCTTTTGTCAGCAACTGTCACAAACACTGACTAATAAATCATCCAAATCATCATTCCAAAATCTTGAAATCATCTCACAAGCTTCCCTGGGTGGTTGGGACTCCCACGTTGACACCACTGCTCGAGATCTTCTTCACTTTCAGAGCTGCACCTCGCCAGACACCCCAATGAACCCTGTCTCACTTCGTCCATGAGCAAGGATCCGCAGCGTGGCAGGGCTGTGACGGGAAAGTCAAAGGCGAAAACAGCGGCATAAGCGCAGAACTTTGAAGTATCCACAGGCTCTGCGAGGAGGGCCAGCAATCACCTGCCACAATGGCATGAGTAAGCACTGAGCTATTCGTTCTGGTGCCTGTGTGCTTACGGGTCCCCCTGGGAGGGCTGGCCCGGGCCACCGTGAGATCACATCAGTGTGGACCGGGCAGGGGTCCACCCAGAGGTGGAACTAATGGGCCCATATGTTCACAGGCACTTCTAAGAACCAGATGCTGGGAAGAGAAATGTTCCACGGGGTTTTTTTGCACCACCTCCCCCAGAGAGACGAGAGGCGAACCTCCATGGTCTCACACGCCGGACAGACGTGCATATAATCTTATATGGGACACACACACATTGCATATTCATGTAAGGCAGGAATGTGCACGTACATCTCTCATTCTCGCACGCACTCATTCTGACACTTACACCGTCAGTTTGTTGAGTCTACATGGAAAGTGTTTCCAGTGATGTGGCACGCAAGGTGAAGTCGTCTAATAACTGGGACTGGGGCTTTCGTATCTATCTGTTCCATATGATCTGCCTGGCCCAGTAAAAGTCAAGTACAGGCTCCAGCGCTCATGGTCTGCTGTGTTAGTGATGCAGTCCTGACCTCCTGGATCTGACGTCTTATTGGAAGTGGTTAATGATTACCATCTTTCAGAGGGATTCAGCTGTCTTGCCACTAATCCCCTGCCATTCCCCCTGCAAAGGAAACCTTGTAGACATCATTCTTATGGCAACGGATCTACGGGTTGGAGTCTAAACAGAGTGGTCAGTTGTTGCCGGGCTCATCTGTTGAAATGAATGAGGTCTTCTTTGAAAACATATCTGTTACACCGATAAAGCAACAGCGCGTGCAGATAAACGGCAGGATATTGGATCAAGACAAAACAAATTGGAGGCTTAAGCAACTCATTCTATTGCAAGCCATTGTTTGGTCTCTGTTGTGGGTAGTGTATTTGTCCTCATAAATAAAAAGGAAAAAGGAAATGTTTGGTTCTTGATAGCCAGGCTTTCATTTTACTGGAGTCAGACTTATGAGAAAAATAGTGTTAATAGCCACCTTGTAAAACCCAACCAAAAAAGACCAACACTCAATAAGGATTAATGCTGTCACATACTTCCTCTATAAAAGATACATTATATAATGTGGTTTATAAAGAGAAACCTTGTGTGCCTAGCTAGCCAATGAAGGTTTTTAGTAATTTTACATTTAGGCCTCTCATATAAAAATAATGCAAACGTAGGCAGTGATGTTTTTAGGACAATGTATGTGAACACAGGGCATTCTGAAGCAGTACTGTATGTGGCTGCCACCAATGCTGTCCCTCTATCTGAAACCGGAAGGCAGAGAGAAGGGAACAGATAATGTGACGCACCCCTTTCCTTTATCCTTGTGTAGAGCCTCCTAGAGCTCAGTCTGGATCAAAGCAGAGAAACACATTCTCTGTAAGGCACGGAGAGCAATGCAGTTGGAATCAAATGCTCTGATTGGTAAATAAAGTATGGCTAGTGGATGTGGTTGTGTTTTGCTGCATAGGGGAAAACAGGGATTAGAGTCAATCAAAGGTTTTATTTGAGTTTTTTTATTATGAAATGAAAATGTACATAAGGTGTAAAAACACAGCACTTCATCCATTAAATGCAATACAGTTTTGAAAAACCTGAATTAGCATATGAACTAAATAAACCTAAAAATAAATTAAAAATACCAGTTTGAATACCAGTATGTATGCAAGCATTTTTTTCCCCTGTCAGCTACAGAACGTAGCTTACTGTAATCCAAACACAGGTCATGTTATTTACAATACACTCATAAATTGCAGTGTTCCCTGTTGGGGAATCATTAATATGATGATTTCTTTATTTCATTCGTTTGAGTTGTTTTATCAAATATTGGATAATTGGCAGGATGGCCCAGACGTCTAGACACTGCTTATTAAGACGCTGAAAGATTCACTGCTGCCTCTGTAAGATTATCAGACACATATATCCACTGATATGCACTGGCACACCCCGATTAATGGAATCGTGCTATTAGTGGTTTTCAATTTATCAGGCTTTATCCTGAACCACATCATATAAATTAAAATGTTCTAAATGTTGTTTTCCCCTGAACAAAACAAATGTGGAACCTGTTGATGCATAGGCATCATTACTTTGTTTGCACACACAAAGTAATGAAAGTACGTGTGTGTGCAACACACACACACACACACACACACACGTGTGTGCGCGCATGCATGCATGCGTTCGAGCATGAGCGTGCATACAACATCCTGTGTCTTTCGCATAATGGCCCTTTACTGTGGTGTCCCGGTATCTCTGGGGTGACAATGACATCTCAGTTCCCATGTAGGGTTATCGCATTCTGCCTTCCCGTTCAGCATGGAAAAAAGAAGCTGCGTCTCAAACCCAATGTGGGTCATTTTAAAAGCGCTGGGTCCTGTCCGGTGCACATAGGAGCACGGAGTTGTACCAGGGACGGGAGGGTTTGTCTGGCTCCCACAGCTCGGAGATCCATCGGCACTCTTTTCCACGGGACAGGAGGAATGCAGCTACTGATGTTTAAAGACAGAGGAAACGGAGGGATCCCTAGACGTACATGAAATAGTTTCCACAGTCAGCCTACAATAACATTTCAACAGGAAAGAAAAAACCTTCACAATCCATATTTTCATTATAACATGAGGTATTATTTCCAGAACAGTGATATATCAAAAGACTAGATAATACAGGGACATAATGATTAGCCAAATAATTTCAATTATCTTAAAATAATGAACAATTTATTTAAGTTATTTATTTGTGCAAA
>JAODUG010006815.1:0-27992 GCA_027564795.1 Aphredoderus sayanus | reverse complement strand
ATATATATATGTATATATATATATATATATATATATATGTCTAGATATGTATGTGTCTAGATATGTATGTGTATATGTATGTCTATACATTTATTCATTATTTATGTGCACCCAAATAACAGTAATAATTTCATTGTATTTCCTACTGTTCTGTCAGTGAGAAAGGTATTAGCAATAGATAACATGGTAGTCTAGCATTTGATGGCAATGAATGTTCTTCATGAATATCACAATTATAATTCATACTCACATCTCTGAGAATATAATTCCAAACAATCAACTGAATGCCTACTGTAGCTGGGGAAGGAGTATTAAGAGAGCAGGATATATGTGTTAGGTTTTTGACATCATGCCAAATGTACATCGTGTTTTCCACTCCCAAATGCAGTTTGTATATATATTGTATGTATATATACACTGTATATCAGAGCAGCATTGAGAGATCATGCTTATAGAGGGTATGAGATCCAGATTTTAAACTTCTGGATGAATTGTTGATTGGAATTCTCAGTGTTGAAAGAAGATCATTGGGGATGAACCATTAATGTGGTTATAGAAGTCTGTGTTTTCTTTAGTGACTAACAGTTATTGTCAGCTGATTGCTGCAGCATGGTTATTAGGCATTTACAGTACTTAGTTAATAAGCATTTGTATAAAAGCATGAAATCGGTTTGGTTTTCATTTGTTTATACTCCTATTACAGCTAATACAGCTATACAGCTCACTCATTCTATTTTCTGTGCTTTATTGTAATCTGTATGTTTCAGCTTCTGTATTCAAGTGCTGAATTCAGAAGAATTGTCAGTAGAGACCTGGCTGCTTCAATCATTCAATGTAGGACTAGATGCTTATGGTGCCTATAGTCTTCTACAACTGTATAAAGTAGCATCAAGCACACTCACCCTGACCAGTGTTCTGCAGTCTTCAAAATTAGGTATAGCAATTCATCTGTTGAGTACTAAAATTAGTAATATAATATAGTTCTTGCTTAGATATTGCATTTACCCACTCTTGTTCTTGTAGAACACAGACCAAAATTTAACAGCTCCCTATACTTGGTCTTCTATGCTATTTCTCATTAAGATTTCTCAGACATTGTCACGGCTGCGCAGGCAGGAGGGATCAAAAAGCACGACAATGCAGGTTTCAAAAGTGCATTAAAAAATGGGAACAGGAACATGCATGATAAACAGAAGACAATGATCTGACAAAAATGTGAGAAAACATAATGGTATATACACAGAAACACAAGACAGACCAATGGACGGCGATAACAAGGGACGTGAAACAAATTAATATGAGGCAGGTAACAAGGACTGGGGAAACAGAAAACACAGTGAAACGAACAGACATAAGACAGAGACTGGGGCAGACAGCAGACCAAAACTGGGAACAAAGGGAAACACCGTTACAGACATACAGTATCAAATCACTAGCTATTTGTGGAAGATAGAAGGCGTTAAACCTAATTCTACAGCTTACACTGACATATGATGTCCACTGCTGGCACAACAAGGTGTGCGTTTGAAACCCAGGACAACAGGAGGGTTAAAAGACACGAAAAACAACACTGACAAAGAAATAATGAATAAATAAATACACAGCAATGACAATTAAAAAACACACAAAATCATATACAATCAGATGGCGCACTCTGGTGGTTCAAGACGATATTTTAAGGGCATCACAAGGGTTAAAACATGGCTGAGGTAGTAATGACAAAAAATTTAAGACAAAAAAAATTTGCAATTTATGTAGATATAGAAAGGTATAGAAAATCCACAGTTTGTCTTCAAATGTTTTTGTTGTTTGCTTGATATTTTAATAAACAATTTGAATGGCATCTTCTATACATGACACATTTTCTCATGCATGCATACGCACATATACATTACAGTACAGATTGAGAGTGAGTGTGTTCGGTATGCACAGAAATATTTTTCATGTGTAATATTCACCCACAGTGCTTTTCAGCAATAGCACAGGTCGCTCAATTTAAGTTTTTATTATTTTGTTTAATAATTTATAATCTTATTATGCTTTAAGCAATCATCTACATATGAAACATAGTCAGACCATTCCGACAGTCTTTTAAATGTTTTACACATGGACACTATCTTGTATTCTCAGTGACATTTCATACCCAGTCATTGTGACTCCTATTATCTTTGACTGTCTAGCTGTTTGTACAGGATTGATAGATATATAAATATATCAACAAAAGAATGACTGTAGTGTAGGCTACATGTTTTTAGTATATACAGTATAGGTTCTGTATATGTGACATTGCCAGGGCCCCATGAGTTTCTTGTCCTCATTATCATGCATCTGAGTAAGACACGTTAATGCTATCTATAGGCTAAGGCCTGTTCTTTATTACTGTACCAGCTCTACTAAATACCTTAGGTGCGACCCCTTCCTAATTCCTACACAGATTGTTATTCACCTCATCTGCTGTTCTCATATTCATTAGTGTCAAGGGAATAAAATGAATTATAGGACACTAATGATACAGTAAGGAGACAGAGATGATTTCATTATCTAGAATAACGATTGAGTGTGTTAGTGCATATGTTACAGTATGCGTGCATGATGGAGAGACTGAAAATTGTATGCTCCCCATAAAATGTATGTATGCATGTATGTATATATTAACAGAAATGTTTAATATCAAATCTAGCTAGTCCAATGTTAGCTGCTAGATTTAATTTCATTACACTTGGGACATTGTAGGCCATAGGTTAAGTATCTACTGGTACACATTTTCAAGGTGTTTTATTAATGCAGACAAAACTGGGGTTTGTGTGTGCGTGTGTGTGCACTGTAAATGAAATTATTTCATTGTAATTGGGCTACTGCCAGAAATGTTTGCTACAATGTCTCATTCATGAAACAATTGAAAATGCTCTGGTGTTAAAAACATGTTTTTATAGCTCATGTCCACTCTGTTGTTACAATTGCCCTTCCCCCACAGTTTAAAAACTTTATCTGACACTGTGCTGGCAATAAGTAGTCTGGCATGGTATCACTTCTGACAGTAAATAGTATCACAGCAGAAGAACAGTTGTTTTGTAGACATTATCATGGTAACACAAGTCTTCTAATCTTAGTTCCATAGAAAACTAGAGCCACATCATTCCTTCTATGTTCAAAAGTGGTCAGTGTGCCCACTGCTGTTCTAACCTGACACTCCAGATGGATGTTACATGCACATAATGTTGTTCTATGCACAACCATCTGGGGAGCCGTCAACTCAAACTGTTCCAAAGGGGCAGGTGCTTTCTGAATTATCTGCAATTGAAAAAAATAGGCTTAAGTGAGTAGAGTTGAGTAGAGCTGATACTATGCAGTGAAAAAGCTTCCAAATCGAGTAGAGTTGAGACAAGGCAAGTAGAGTCGAGATGGTACCATGCAGTGAAAAAGGACCATGCAGTGAACATCAGCAATAACTCTTATAGTATCTTGACTCACTGCAGAAATTCAGAATGTAACTTATTTGCAGATGCCGGCTGAACACATGCCAACATTGAATAAGGGGAGTGCTGGTATTTATTTTTTCCACAGGGGTGTGACTTTTTTGCTTTTTCATTTGGTATACATTGAGATACATACAGGTGTAATACTTAATCTAAGAACTGCTAATTGCAATTCCCTATCTAGTTAATCTTATTGGTCTGCGTTTTCCTTGTTCCATGTTTCTCTTGTTCCCATTGTCCATCTTCTCCATTGCTTTATGTCATTGATTTGATTATTTTTTTTTACCTATGTCCCCTTCATTTAAACCCTGCATGTCTGGTACTTACTTTCTGGTTCATGTTTCTTATTTTTCCTAGTCCCAGTTAAAATCTGATCTGTATATATGAATTGTATATGAGATTAAGACTGCATCACCTAGGCATCAGAGCCATATGTCTGGCTTTACAGCAGTGAATATGATGATATTGGAACCGTCTAAGGTACTGTGGGATTAGTTTTTTGTTGTTGTTAAAAGCTGTCAGGTTGAGCTGCTGATTCAGACTAATCTTCTTGCAATAACTGATTGATCGAACACCTCTGTTGACACTTGAATAAAAGAGCCAGCTCATTGAGTCCCCTCAAATATTTTACCATGTTGTCCCCCTCTCAATGATGGTTTGAATTGTTATTTTACAGAAGACAGTTTGTCAGCACCATTAGCTGGGTTTGCATGGAAATTTTTTAGTCATTCCTAATACGATTTTGGGTTACCTGTTTATGTCTTCTAATATGGTCTGGTCTTTACATTGCAATTCATCAGAATATACGATGACATGTGCACATGATGTAGGTAATATAACCGGTCCTGCTAGCAAGAAGGCTAAACTGGCTAGCTTCTGCCACAGGCATGTCGGGGAGAGTGAGGCGGTTTCTCTGGACAGGTAGAGGGATTCACAGCTCCAGATGAAGTAATCGTAGCTCCCATTCCCTTATTTATGAGTGTCGCAATTGTGTCCACCCTTTGTTACAGTGGCTGTGCAGAATACTCACTTGTCTCCCATAATTTCGGAATCCACAAAACAGTAGCCTAAAGTCTAAGACTTGAGAAGTGCAGGAGAACTCAACCAGGAAGTAATTGGTTCAATAGGTTAATGAACAGTTTAAATTACCCCTCTGCATCCTAATGAAATTTCACTCAGTTTGGGAGTTTCCGTTTCGATTGAGATGAAGCATTTTCATTAGCTTTGGGCTTTGAAACCGATTGGATTAGTAGCATCCATGTAAAAGCAGCTAATGTGTGAAATAGTCATAAGCCACCACATGACTTGTAAAGCACTGTGAAATACCACCCATAGACTAATAAATAGACAAAGGAACGTAATGATGGTTCATAGGGCTATGCTAATTTGCACAGCAAGGCACGTGAATCGAGGTTAGGGGCCTTGCCATCTTGAAAGTGAAATACTTGAACTTTCTCAGTGCTACCATAGTACTAGGGTTATACGTCACAACCTCTGACACTGGAGGTTGTGATCTTAAGTCTTTGGTGTGTGCACTGTAGTAGACATCAAATACAATAATACAATTAATTTTGGACTTTCATTTTATAGTTATAACATAAGCATTATCATTAATTCTGTGTCTCTCCGGGAACCATCACCTTATCGTGGCGGAGAGGTTTGTGAGTCCCTGTGAACCTGAGAGCTGTGTTGTTTGGAGCCTTGTGCTCCTGGTAGGGTCTTCCAAGGCAAAGTGGTCTCAGGGGAGGGGCCAGACAAAGGATAGTTCACAAGACCCCATGGAAAGAACTAAGAGAGGAACAGTTACCCTGCCTGGAGGAAGCCCGGGGACCCCATCTGGAGCCAGGCCCAGAGGGAGAGCTCATCGGTGAGCGCCTGGTGGTTGGGTTTGCCACGGAGCTTGGTCGGGCACAGCCAGAACAAGCAACGTAGCACCCTCCTCTCCATCCTATGGGCCCACACTCACCCTATGCAGCAAATAGCAGTTCAAAGTATTCGGTCTTCCTGGAGACCCTGAATGGAGTCCTGTATGGGGCTCCAGTAAGGGACTCCATTGTTCTGCTGGGAGACTTCAACACGCATGTGGGCAATGATGGAGATACCTGGAGAGGCGTGATTGGGAGGAATGGCCTCCCTGATCTAAACCCGAGTGGGTGTTATGTCATGGACTGTCTATAACAAATACCATGTTCGAACATAAGGATGCTCATAAGCGTACGTGGTGCCAGAGCACCCTAGGCCGAAGGTAGATGATTTTGTAATCGTTTCATCTGATCTGAGGCCGCATGTTCTGGACACTCGGGTGAAGAGAGGGGCAGAGCTGTCAACTGATCACCATCTGGTGGTGAGTTGGGTCAAGGAGTGGGGGAAGACTCTCGACAGACCTGGCAAGCATAAACGGGTGGTGCGGGTGATTTGGGAGCGTCTGGAGGAGGCCCCTGTCTACGAGATCTTCAACTCACACCTCCGGCAGATTTTTTCTGGAACCCCTGTGGAGGTTTGGGACATTGAACTTTAGTGGGCAATGTTCAAAGCCTCCATTGCTGAAGCTGTGGCAGAGAGCTGTGGCCTCAAGGTCTTAGGTGCCTTGAACATCGTCATGGACCCTGGTGGTCAGGGAAGTCGTCCAAATGAAGGAGGAGGTCTTCCGGGATATGTTGTCCTGGAGGACTCCAGAGCAGTCCTCTAGGATGAATGGGTCATTATCAGGCTTCTGCAGATTGATAATGACCCATTAATTTGAATCAGGTGTGTTGGAGCAGGGAGACATTTAAAACATGCAGGACAGTGGTCCCCCAGGAACAGGATTGGGGAACACTGCCATAGGGTACTCATTGGAAACACATTGCTAAGGCTAGGATATTGTGTGTGATCTGCACCAGTTAGTTTTTGTTCTCATTTACAGAGCTTGGGCTGTGTATAAATACTTGATAATTATTTCAGCACACAAAACGGGCAGCCAACCAGTGAAGACCTTCGCTTAATTTTAACCCTTGTCATGCCCTTACAATATCGTCTTGAACCACCAGAGGGTGCAATCTGATTGTGTTTTGCAATGCAATGGTATCAACATGATGGCATGAGAAGTATAGTACATGACCATACAATTGTGCAATACGATATGAAGGCAATGTTGCGCCGCGTGAGTGACAAGCAGAATGGGGAACAGAGAATGCCGAAGGCATGGTCGTGCTCTCTCTCCTAAGTCAGGGGATCCGGGCGGTCATGTCATTGTGGTCACAGAGGGCCTGTGAATCATGAACAGGGGGCCTGGAGACATGGGATAAGAGGCAGAGGTACAGTAGGGAACAGGCATGGCCTACGGACACAGTAAAAAGAAGAAAATTGGAGCCTGCCATGAAAGTTTTATGTTTAATGAGTAAAGTGCATGAAAGTGGACTCTTTACTTTAGATGCGAGTGTCTGCGTAAGATATCAAGGGAAAACTATTCAACGTCAACTTAAGATTAGGGCAGCTTGATGGGTTATGATAGTAAAGCAGTGTAATCACACCAACCATTACACCCTTCGGTTGGCCGGCCTACTAAATGACAATTCCCATCAAAGAATCATCTCCTGCATAGTATAGACTAGATACAAGACGCATATCTGGTGGTACAGTATGCATTTATTAACCCTCGTAATGTCATCTGGGTCAAAATGACCCAAATCACTAACTCTTTGTGGCGATTATTAATACATACCACCAGTCTTTCTAAATCAAAGATACACTCTCCGCCAAGAAAGCTAATATTCCACTTTATATACTGTATTTTGAAACATACCTGCCCATTAGATAGATGTCCTCCAGGTCAAACTGACCCACATCACTAGCTCTTTGTGGCATTAAAACAATTCTACATCTTACACATACATGTGTACTGCTGGCACAACAAGGCGTGTGTTTGAAACCCGAGAACGGGATGGTTAAACGGTACCAAAAAAAAACAAAAAACAAACAGCAATGCCAATAAAAATAAATAAAAAACACTAATGGTGCACAGATGGTGCCGCCGGGTGGCCAAATATATTTTTTAAAGAATATTGAGAGGATTAAATATATGTCCCTCATGTGGCCCTTACAATATAGTCTTGAACCACTATGCGGCGCCATCTGATAGTATGGTTCTTTTTATTGGCATTGCTGTGCATTTGTTGTATTTCTTTTCCTTAGGACCAAAACCTACAATGTTATTTTCCATGAATAACAATTGCATGTGGCACAGGCTATACTGTATCCATCATCTATGTTTTCAGTTACAAGGGTATTTATTGCATCAAGTAATGAGTTAGAGACAACATGTTTCCAAGCAACACAATATTTGATTAAAAACTACAGAAGCTATTTTTGCCCACACATTTATCTGCCCATTTCTTTTCATTTTGGAGCTGTGAAATGAATCTGTTAATTGTGTAACTGTTGTATCAGCCAAGACAAATACCATAAAATAAAGACATTTTATTGAAAAACCATGCAACAAGGACTCATGTGATTGATTCTGCAACATCTCTATACTCTAGTATACTGCTTATTATGCTTAATCTCACAAATGAAACTACTCAATTGGATTAAGTCAATAGTTTTAGTCAGGCTATAGACCTGTAGAGTGGACTGGAAGGATATTAATATACAGTAGAAGGAAATATATGATCCCATCAAAACCTCTTTTCCCAATCAAATTACTCATACCAAACTACGGTACTATTGTATAAGATGAATTATCTTGCACAAAACAATTTTGAGAACATTTTAAGCTTGCTGCTATAGCCAGCCAAAATCACTTCAATTGTCTATCATAAGTTACATCAAGTGCTTCACCTTAATTGATAACTTACACTTTAGCCCAAGATGAAACTAATTTAATAACTATAAATACGAAAGTAGAAACTACATCATCAAAGCAGATGATTAAGTGGTTAGGATACTGGAACAGTATTCCTTTCATCTACCATTAAGCACTGCCAGAGCACTAAACAAGGTTAGCTCTCAATACCCCTGTTCCCCTTGGTTCCTTTGATATTGAAGGAACAGCACACAGAGGGATGAGGAATATAAGAGAGGGAGGGGGGGGGGGCAATTGAGGTTAAAGGAGGACTATAGATGAGTTCCAATTTAGGAGCTCCCCTTTTTTTATTGGTGCATTCCGATGAGGAGCGTTGTTAGCCGAGCATGGCCATGCTACTGACTGAGACAAGCAGAATTATAATTTTAGGATGGGGAGATTTTTATGGATTGCCAACATTGACACTACTTTGTTTTTGCTGTAGTAGTTCTGTGAATGTTTTACACCAGCGGTTGGCAGGCCAAGACAGTTTTATTTCTACTTTCCTTATTGTGAATAATGTGTGTATAATTTTAATATTCTAATTAATGCTTCTTTGTTATGCATTAGAACAAGTTATTTGACACACTTTTACACTTAGAATTACTATTTGGCATCAGTGACTACTCACGTATTGTACAACATAGCATTTTCTTGTGCTGGAGGTACAGTATGCAATTACGAAAAATGTTCACTATAGGAGGAAAGTTGCTAAAGCTAATTTGCCTGTTCTTAACAACTAAATTACATTAGCCAGGAATGTCTCATCATAATGTAAATCCATTGTGAACTTGATTAAGTGGTACTTTGAGTCATTAAATTTCCTTTAACCCTCATAGCGTTGTCTTGGTCAAAATGACCCAAGTCAGTAGCCTTTGAGGCAGATAGAAGGCGTTAAACCTAATTCTACAGCTTACACACACATATGTGCACTGCTGGCACAATGAGGTGTGTGTTTGAAACACAAGGACAACAAGAAGGGTAAAAGGCACAACAACAAAAAACTACATAAATACATAAAGAAATAATTAATAAATACACTCAGCAATGTCAATTGAAAAACACATAAATCATACACAATCAGATGGCGCCACCATGTGGCCAAAAACAAGATCCGAGTACATTACGAGGGTTAAATGAAAGCCAAGCCATATGCCATGCCTATCCCAGGTTGGAAATAATATATACTGTATCTCCTTCTCCCTAAACAGAACAATAAGAAATAATGCACAACAGTTTGTCAAACACAACAAACAAATAAGCAGAGTCACACACTCAAAGTCCAAATTGGCACAAGTTTCCCCTGGCTGAGGATTGCAGTTACAGAAGCTATTCACCTGTACCTGCCCGGTCACCAATAGCTCTGTAACTTACAAAAGCACCATGTCAATAGTCAAGCTGTACTTGCCTAACAAGAGATAAATACCCAACTCAACTACTCCTGCTTATTTGCTTCTCACATGCTTAGCTGCAGCCCACCCAATTTAAACCCAGGGCCCAAACGCTCCAATATCAGCTCTCCAAATGACAATGCCGCTGTCTTGTCGCACACCTGCTCTTTATAACCCTAATCAAGACAGCTATTAATTAGCACTCTCACTGGCTACATTTGTATGGCACATTTAAAAGTGCTGGAC
Organism: Aphredoderus sayanus; assembly: GCA_027564795.1. Classification (NCBI taxonomy): domain Eukaryota; kingdom Metazoa; phylum Chordata; class Actinopteri; order Percopsiformes; family Aphredoderidae; genus Aphredoderus; species Aphredoderus sayanus. The sequence continues at coordinate 18,057 of JAODUG010006815.1, read as the reverse complement.
AAGGTAAAATATCTAATACATTAAAATATACAGGTGTAAATTACAAATACAAGTGACAGGAAACTGCAATATCTGTGCAAATATCTGTGCAACTGTGATTGCACAGATATTTTATGCCAACTCAGCTAGGAGTAAAAGACAGATTAAAAAAAGTGTGTCTTCAGTAATGACTTAAAAGTATATCGAGACTGCACATCTCGAATATGCAATAGTAGGCTATTCCAGAGGATGGGAGCAGCCAGCACCATTTAATATGCATGGTTCAACTGCTTAAAACCCTCCGGTTGTCCTTAATAATATTGTATTTGGCCACCAGGCAGCGCCATCTTATTGTGTATGATTTTTGTGTGTTTTTTAATTGTCATTGCCGTGTGTATTTATGTCTTTATTATTTCTTTGTGTATTTGTTTGTATTTTCGTGCCTTTTAACACTCCTGTTTAAATACACACCTTGTTGTGCCAGCAGTGCACACAATGTCTGTGTAAGCTATAGAATTAGTTTTAACACCTTCTATCTTCCACAAAGAGCTAGTGATTTGGGTAATTTTGACCCGAAGGACATGAGGATTAATACTATAAACATTTATATGATTAAGCTTTATTCTCTGAAAAATACAATTTGGTCAGTTATTCCAGCAACAAATAACATCTCCACAGGTATGTGTCCCTTAATTGTGAATGAATGTACTCAAAAATAATCTTAGTTCACTTAATTAACTCCGCAAGATATGTCTGTATATTACTCCTGCCTGCTATGTCATTTTTGCTATTTGTTGCCTTTACTCAGAGCAGCGCAGCCTTGCAGAAACAGCATGGGGCCATAATTAAACCATTTGTCAGCTGTTAGCCTGCTCCTTAGCAGACTTCTGACAAATGATTCTCACGATTATTTATGTAATACCATTCATGAAATATCAGATCACAATGTTGTTGTCAAGGACTGGGACATACAGTTTGTCTCTGCATACAGTTTAATCCAAAACATAAAAACACTTACAGTACACTGTGTCCTATATTAAACAAACTACAATTTGATTCTACAAACATGATTATTTGAGAATATATACTGTACAGCGGGGTCCGGAAGCCTGTATCCACTGCCGTGATCTGGTAATTTTCAAACTAATGAAATTGAAATCAAAATGTTTTCTTTGCACATTCATTCCTTTAAATTTCCTCAAAATGAAAGGAAATGAAGTGCAAACACAATGTAATTAGTTGGGCTTACATTTTTGATCTCTAGATAATTCTCTTTAGCAAAGTTCAGGTCCACTTTAATAAAGACAAGAACTCCATGGCATGTTCTTTTCTTAAGAATGCACCCTTGAGATTGTGTTCCTTCAAGCAGCAGGAATATTGGGGCAAATGTAAACAATCTAAAAGGGATTATTTTTGAAGGACATTGACATGAGTCAGGGTAGTAGAAAGTGAATGGCAGGGATATGCTAGCCTGTTTTAAAAGCATTTGTTGTTACAAGGGCAAACTGCCTTGCAAGCATGTCAATATTTTTCATGTATATAAACCATGCTGACTATGATAGTTCTGCATTCTCTATATTTATCCCAATCCCAGTGCATGAAAGAGCAAGTAGGTTTTCACAGCACTCATTATGCATACGGCAGTGGCGCATGAGGGATTTATTAAGTGGGGGGGACCAAACTCTGAGCAAAAATTCTCAACTTTATTTATGTAATTTGTGTTCGAATTAATACTGAAAAATTAATTTTTAATAAACCATGTGTAACCGGGTCTGTTCCGAACGGTACCCGAATGCGGCTCTCCCCGTGAAAAGCTGACGCTCTTACAAGACACGCTATAACCCAACGGGTTCTAGCCATGGTCCTAGCATGCACCGCCAGAGTATCCTTTGAAGTGTCAAAGAGTGAGGTCCCTATTAAGCTGGCCATTGTTATACATGGATGAACAAGAATAAACACTGGTCAACACGGGCAGAAGTATATATATATATGATAAAACAAACTGGCATATTTATGTTTGCAATAAAATGTTTTAGAAATGTTGCATTAGACTAGCTTTTATAAGGGAAAATACTGAAATGGTTCACATACTTTTTGCATGTAATTTTGGGTGCAGGCCGGGGGGGGGGGGGTACGCAGGAGAATCGGGACATTTGTCACCTTATATCTTCTCTTAAAGTAGGCATTCTGACACCATGGTTGTACCGTGTGAGGGAGTTATCCCCTCCGAAAGTGGAGAGTTGGTTAGGTCCATAGCCCATCTTTTCCAAAGGTTTTCTCAGACAAGGTACCGATATGGGCCAGCCCTACCGTAACAAAACGAGTCAGGGAGTATGTATGGGAGGAAGAGGCCCGGAGGGGCTGAAAAAGCCAGGTTGAAAAAAAGAAAGGAATTGGAGGAGGATGCTGCCAAATGTGCTAAACGTAATTAGTCTGCTAATATTGCAGCATTGTCAACATATTCGCAAGTAGCCTAAAATATTCAATTTAATGCAGTAAAATTGCCTCTTAATTCTTTTTTGTAGCTTCTGAGCAGCAGATAAGCCATGGTCCCCTGCTGAAAATGATGAGCCCGAATTGTGCAATGAGGAGGCCATTATTACAGGTAGAGAGGATAACAGAGTAAACAATATGAATTAGTTATTTAATGCAAGAAAGAGCAGTATATGACCAATATGAGAAACCAATATGCATTGTTTGTTCAGAAGTGGGTGTAGTAAAGGAGTAAATCACCACAAGATGATACCCATGCCAAAGAATTATAATGACCATGATGATGACATCCCCCATGGGGTCTCATTCCAACAAATCCTGCCTACTGGCTAATCTGAGTCTGACGCCCCTGGTATATGCTCTTCTACCCTTTATGTTATGCATGGAAGAGTGTGATACATTCCTAATGCTGAATTTCTTTCTGCTTTTGTTAATTTGTCAACCTATCCTTGTGGAAAAGTGAAATATAATTTATTATCTTCTCAGTTTAAGTGAATTTTTATTTAACCTTTTACATTATTGGTTGGACCATGGTATTAACAGGACATGTATCAAAGGGATAGTATGTGTCTGAGCTTCCAAACCTGGCTAATAAGCGGTAACTACCTTTACCTGTGTTATTATTCTCTTTTTTGTTTGGGCTTTCCTGTTGTGCGCTTGCTAGTATGAGATTCAGATCAACGTGAGAGAAATCCTGACATGCTAAACAAATGTCTAAACCAAGCCAAATATAATGAAAGCTATAGGAAGTCATAACTAAACATTATCTTAAAATAAAACAATGTATTGACTTACCCTGTTGTGTAAGGACAGTGTTGTTCTTGTAGTCTAGCCTACATGTCATTCACGTGACTTGTTGACGGTGCTTAATGGTTGAGACTGGTGGAATTATGTTGTTAATCAGATACTACTCTCAAAAGCATTTTTTTTGCTCTTCTGATATTTCAGAACTATTACATGAGAAATGTGTTATTATTTCCTTTGGAATATCTCTCACTGTTAACAAACACCAATAGCATACATTCCAGGTGTAAATAGCTTGCGGTACTTTACAGGGCATGCCTACCAACAGTAAATAAGACTGGTGGGGCACTAAATAGCGGACTATAGTGGACCAATGCTGGTAGCCTCATGATGGTGGTCTAAGTAGACAAATAAGCAAATGTAACTCACGTCGGACGTTTTAATAATAATAATAATTATAATTATAATTATAATTATTATTATTATTATTATTATTATTATTATTTAGTATTATAAAAAAAAAAATCTAAAAAGTGGGGGTTTAGTTCCCTACAAAAGTGCGCCCCTGGCATATGGGGTAAATGTAAGACTGGTTATTTTAAGAAATGGAAAGGGTGTATAAAAAAAAAAGTAAAATAAAATTACTTTATCTAGTTAATATTGCATTGGGTGTGCCCATTTTCCTGGCATATGCCATGATGGGACTTGGGGACACTGAAAAAAGCAATTACCGCTGTCCAAAACAATCAGACACTTCTGTGAGGTTCCTTGTGCGTGGATATGTAACAGAACAAAGCTCGCCTGTATATCTGCAAAAGTGATCAAATAAGTGCAAAATCTCATTTCAGATGTGCCCTTCAGTCAGCGGAGTCAACTAGACTGGCTAATGTCCTCACTCAGATTCTAGGCACAGCACACCTCACAACCGCAGGGCTCTCTGGCACAGCAGCCGTTATGGATCTACATCAGTCAGTGTCCCTATGTGCGTGTGCGGTACACTAGCCAGGCTGGGACACAGATCAAATAGAAACTGAGATAGAAACAAGTTTTGTTTACCCTCACCCATGGTGTGCCCCTACAGAAGTCTTTGAAAAGCTCTTATCTCATGTCCTGACCGCTTAATTTTTGAGGCTCTAGTTTCTGGATGAGACAAGGCTGGCACAACACACACATAGTGACAATTCTTTGGTGTCTAGCAGTTCTAGTATTTATAAAGCCAAATGTGCTAGCGTCTCCGCCAGTGGTCAGACCACGGAGACCACTTAATGTAGTGCAGACGCAGGTATTGCGTGATAGTTTCTGAGCTTAACCCTCCTGTTGTCCTTAATAATATTGTATTTGGCCACCAGGCGGCGCCAACTGATTGTGTATGATTTTGTGTGTTTTTTAATTGTCATTGCTATGTGGATTTATTTATTTATTATTTATGTGTTTATGTATTTGTTTGTTTTTCTGTGCCTTTTAACCCTCCTGTTGTCCTCGGGTTTCAAACACACACCTTGCTGTGCCAGCAGTGCACATTATATGTCTGTGTAAGCTGTAGAATTAGGTTTATCTGCCACAAAGAGTTAGTGATTTTTGTCAGTTTGACATCACAAGGGTTAAAAGGCAATGCAAGGAGCTAATTTGATTGGTCATAATTGAAGACGTTGCTGTCTTAAATTAAAATGGGGCTGCCCCGATTTATTCATTCTAAACCAACATTCTAAACCTCCACTGCTAGTATATGTCCTGAAATTTGCAAAAACGATCGATTTGCGTCATGAACTTGCGCTTTGAATTTTGACCAGGAAACTAGGGCCCTGTGTCTTTACAAAGAGAACAGGTGGTTAATACACCAGAGAGGATGATTGGGAGTGTGGAGCACATTTTTGTTCACAGTGCAATGTAAATGTAATTTACAGATAGTATACACTATATTGAGATATAAGTACCACAATATAGCGCTTTATTTCCATTTGTACGCCTTTCCCATGGGACCTGAACCTAATTTTCCCATACAGTATCTTCCAAATGTGACCCACATTTTAACAGTAATTCATTTACAAAATTAAACAGATCAGTTCAGAGTTCTGTCAGTCTCCACTGTTGAGACTCGACAGAATATAATGAAAACAAACTGACCCTCACTATAAAAATGGCCCACAATTTGGTTGTATTTTCTTGTTTTGATGTAATGTAAACCACTTCTTGGTATAGTGCACAGCTCAGTCTCTCATCAAAATAAAATAATATGAACCATGTCCTGGAATGTGTTTACAGTGTGGGTATCAAATGATCACTGTATGGGTAGATTTGGCCCAGGTTAAAATTGGATGTACTTCCCTCGTGATGTCCTTAAAAATATAGTATTTGGCCACCAGAGGGCATTATCTGATTGTGTATGATTTTGTGTGGTTTTCAATTGGCATTGCTATGTTTATTTAGTTATTTATTAATTATTTCTTTATGTATTTGTGTTAGATGGCACCATCTGATTGTTCAAAACAATATTGCATACGATAATGCCCCTCCCTTTGGTTGTATTAATCTGGAATTTAAATTTGTCCTGGTAGATAAACTGTGGGATACCATGAGTGAACTAAGATTTCTACTGTAGAAGCCTCTCAACATCTTGTAAATCTGAGAAAAAGGTCACATCGTTCTGTAGGCACAGGACTTCATTACATTGTATTGTTCTGCAGCACACCATTAGTAATTATTGGTCAGGCGCAATTTCCCCTTATTTGTATGTCCTGTCTGTTCATTTCCTTGTATTTGTGTGAAGGGCAGCTATCGCAGTGCACACGCTTGGTCTCCACAAGCTCAGGTCTTATCAATAAGATAGCCTTACAGCCTTAAAAATAGTGCTAGCTGTGCTTTAACAAGTGTAATGCATTATTTGATTTTGCAGGGCAACGGTTTCCACACTCACACTGCTCTACCTGATTGCCGCTGTCATCAACACCACACACACAATTTTTTCATAAACTGTAAATCTGCCCCAATTCAGCTAAACCAAATTGCATCTCATATTTTATAAAAGGCAGACATAACAATTAGTAGCATCTCCAGTGACTTGCATGTACTGTACTCTACATATAATAAAAGTCACAGGAGATCTAATCTAGTTGCTTCACGAGTGGCTAAAGCATGAAATTGTGGCTCACAATATCAGTGATTCCATCCAGTGTAACTTTTAGTATCAGGTTGTCCGGCCAACCATCACTCAGGAGACTCCAGACAATTAATGAGGATGGTTGAGTTCCAGCTGTTTAAACATGACATCACATGCTTAGGCTGGAAGGCAACTCTGTTCACTACACGCAGACATGCATACATGCGAGAACTCACAAGCCCAGAGAGACGAGTTCACTTCTTAACAACAGGGACAAAGTGTGGAAAAACATATTAATATTCATGTGTGCTGCATGCTTCCATATGCAGAGAAAAAGAGTGTTACTAGAAATGGTAATGCCCTCATTAGAAAACCACTGGCAGAAATCTCATTAGTTTGGACTATTTCATAATTAGACAGGGTATTCATTATTTGTCCAACGGTTAGGGATTAAGGGTCTCTGCCTGGTCCCATCCTCTCTCTACCCCATTACACAGTTTTTGAGTGAGTGTGATTGACATTGGCAAGTGTGCATCTCTGTGAAAACAAGACCTTTGCTTCTGGAATGCTAACAGGACTCTATATGAATGGAAATGTAAAGCTCCATAGGATACATTAGCATGCTAGTAAATGTTTGTTATTGAAAGCTGTCATATTATTTTGAAATTCAGCAGACTCCTTTATTTGTTTTTCTTTCATTGTCAAGTGACTTACAGCTTTGTGAGGCTGAAAGCAGTACTTCCTGTTATTTACCAAATAAATATCAGCAAATCCTAGGCATCTCATGTTATTCTATTGACTTCACTCAGGCTCGGGAAGACTAATTAGAATGCTAATAGCAATACAAACTAAATATTTTAACATGGAAAAAGATAGCCTTTGCAGCTTTAATGTCCTGTGTGATTGGCAAATGAATTCAAATTAATTAATTCATGGGAGGTTACAGTACTTGCCTGTTGTATAGATTATTAATATAACCCTTTCTCCACCTCACAATACCACTAGCTTTTTGACATAGCAACACCTTACTGCACCTTACCCAGAAGCCTGTGGTGTCATTTATGCTGCACAGCGTTCCTCCTCTACACCATTAGTTTCAGCTACTGTAGTCTGGGGGCAAACAGTCTGCTGGCGTGGACGGCATCACACCCTGGCCTTAAACCCTGTAAAATGTTTTTCCATGGAAATCATGGGAATGCAGCTACCTTAGCAAACTGCCATGTTAGTCTTGCTCCCTCAAATAAACCACACAGACAGGCTGACAGAACAACACAAACACATAAGCCACGCAGAGAAACAGACACACAAAACATACAAGGAGACAAACAGCCGGACTGACATACACACAGAGTCAAGCCTCTCCATTCTGCATTCACTCCTTATTAACCCTGACAGTAATTGGCAATCCACGTCTTAGTAGTACAGTAGGTTGAGTTAAATAAAAAATGTGTCAGGGTTTTGGGAAACGACATCATAAAATGTGTTTAATGTTATGGGTTAACACTTTATGCTGTTTATTCTGTTGTACTGTATACTGTACACACAAAGAAATCATGAGGTCTCAAAGGAAACACACGATATAAATGAGATACTACAATTACTGATACTACATGTTGTACCACCCTCCACCCCCACCCCAGGAAGGAAGGAGAAAGAAAAAATGGGAAAGGACATGTGACCTTAGGACACATCAAAATGGCCCTCAGAACATACATGCATACAGTACAGATAGTACAGTACAGACCTCCATGAATCCAAATGCATATGGCGTAGTTACCCTTCTTTGCATTGTTCTGCCACCCTATTGCTTTTAAATGCGTTCAGATAATAAAATGCCATGTTTATTCAACCATACTTTATGGATGTATATACATTTATTTCAGCTTTACAAAGGTATACAGTACTGTAGAAGGGTTAAAGCACAACAAAGTTGTTTAACATAACTATTTTAGTTCACACTAAACGTGTCAAGGTTTTAACCAAGTGTTGCTTTTTAAACAATTCAGTTCTGCCCTTGGATTATTCAAGAGGATTAACAGTTCATTTCAAGATCATGTTATTTTTCAATAATCTACAGTATTTATACATGCCAGGACACAGTAAAGGCATGACATTAAGCACACCCAAATTAGACAGCACCATCAATGAATAAAACCCCACATCACTTGATTGAGAAACAATAATCCCGGTTAGTTTTCTGCGAGCAGCCTACACATACAGTACGCACACAAACACATGCACACACACACACATGGGAATAAACACATGCACACACATGTTATCTAGACATGTCTGAGTAGTATTAGTGAGTGGGAACTACTTCCATTCTTTTCTTCCACTCAAGGGAAATGACGACATAGAGTAGCAAGCCAAAACAAAGCCCGTTGAGTCAGAGGTTGTGCAGATTGTCTCCAGGTCAAGCTGGGAGATATTTCAGGAGGGTTGAGGGGTGGGAACAGGGGTACAGGTGTCAGAGAGAGGGCTGGTCACTCAGAAGGCTTTCTGTGTGTGTGTGTGTGTGTGTGTGTGTGTGTGTGTGTGTGTGTGTGTGTGTGTGTGTGCTTGTGTGTGGTTGAGACATAGCGCATAGACATGAGCAATAGACAAGGTCCCTTACATTAACGTCATTCAGCCCAGAACCATAATAATTTAAGGTATGGACTTATGGAGGCGATTATAGGACTGGTAAGTAAAGAACTCTTGCAATATAAAATCATGTTAATAGGTTTCGACTTGGATGTCAAACATAAGGATGCTCATAAGTGCACGTGGTACCAGAGCACCCTAGGGCAAAGGTCAATGATTGATTTTGTAATCGTTTCATCTGATCTGAGGCCGCATGTTTTGGGTCCCCAGGGAGATACTGTGGGAGGTGCTGAGGGAGTATGGTGTGAAGGGTTCCTTTCTTAGGGCTATCCAATCACTGTACGCCCAAAGCGAGAGCTGTGTCCGGATTCTCGGTAGTAGATCAGACTCGTTCCAGGTGGGTGTTGGCCTCCATCCGAGTGTGAAGCGGCTGGGATGAGAATTAGCACTTCTAAATCTGATGCCATGGTTCTCAGCAGGAAACCGATGGAGTGCCTACTCCAGGTAGGGAACTTACCCCAAGTGAAGGAGTTCAAGTACCTCGGGGTCTTGTTCACGAGTGAGGGTACATTGGCGCAGGAGATTGGCCGGAGAATCGGTGAATCAGAGCAGCGGGAGCGGTATTGCAATTGCTTTACCGCACAGTTGTGACGAAACAAGAGCTGAGCCGGAGGGCAAAGCTCTCGATCTACTGGGCAATTTTCGTTCCTACCCTCACCTATGGTCAAAGGGAAAGGGAAGTTTGGGGTTCCCTGCTGGAGCTGCTGCCCCCGCGACCCGACCTCAGATAAGCGGTTGAGGATGGATGGATGGATGGATGGATGGATGGATGGATGGATGCTCCAAGTTTAATATTTTTTAACTTGAGGGGCTCAGAGCACACTGGTGTCTAAACACCCAGTCCACATCTCGTCCTGTGTGATTGGTCATTTAGGGACCAATCACCTATAACTATATATATAATTTTTATATATATATATATCTGTTTGGTTCAACCTTATTTGTTTTCACACCTGTAATGGATTAATAAAATACAGTATACATCTTGTGCAGTATTGATGTACAGAACACATGCTCAAACACACTGCGGCATCATCTAGGCATCATTATCTTTCTACAGTATATACAATATTTGGGTCCAAGTGTATCAGGGCTGAGCTGCAAGATACCTTTTTGACCATCTATAGGTTAAATTGCATAATCTTTATCAGTACAAATATAATAAACTAGGAGCGTGCCAACAGCAGAGATACACTTTGTACTTTGTACAACCATATTTCAGTATCGGGGATACAAAAAAGAAATACTGTCTATTAGACTTTGCTTTATAATATAGCCATGGATCCTTAGTGTTGACTTTGTACTGTAAAGCAAATGTGCATGTCAAGGATTTGTACAGGTATGTACAGTATACATTCATATACCAAAGAAAATAGGTTAAATGAGACATACAGTAAATATCCCCATCTTCAGAGTCTCCTCTGTCTTCCTCCTAATGTTTCCCTAGGAATGGATTTGTGAAAACAGCAGGCTGACACAGTTCTAACTGGGGGCTCATTCCACCATGTGAGACCATAGAGTTATGGCCTGGCTGAAGCAGAACAAGTACAGCTCAGTAAGCTAAATAGGGCACAGAGTGACCATCGGTTTTGACTGAGTCAGCCGGCAGAGGGAGATGCAAGCAAAAGAATTAGAGGGGAACATGGAAGACTAGTGTCCTAGAGTCATAAGGGACTTAACCCTCCCGCTGTCCTAAGGAGACTACCAGCAGAGGGAGCCAACCGCGAAATGTCATATGTCCGTGTTGTGGTCGGCGCACTCTACTGGCAAGTGCACCAGCTCATTTTGATCCATAGGACAGCGGGAGGGTTAAACACTCCTTCAAACAAAGATCTGCTTTTTAGAAATGTACGTTATGTATAGCTGTTAGGCCTAGCTTGTATTGTTGTTTTGCGCATGCATTTATACAGTATGCATGCATGCAACAATAGTCATGCATTTGCTTGACTATTGTTGTTGAATTCTATGGCAATATTTTGCTGAACGTGTATTTCCTGTATTCCTGTATTCATCTTATTATGTCATCTCAGTGTGGTATTCATTAGGAGTAACACTACCCATATTATTTACTTATTTCTGAGCTCTTCAACATTTTACTACCAATTATGTGCGAAAGAAGTAGTATATCCTTCCTTAATTTTATCGAATTATGCCACCAAAGGGCACCCCCTGATTGTGTATGATTTTGTGTGTTTTTTTATTGCCATTGCTTTGTGCATTTATTTATTTATTTGTGTTGTTTTTTTGTGCCTTTTAACCCTCCTGTTGTCCTCGGGTTTCAAACACACACTTTGTTGTGCCAACAGTGCACTTCATATGTCTGTGTAAGATGTAGAATTAGGTTTAGCGCCATGTTTCTACGGGAACAGTACAGATTACAGGAAGGTCTGAGTTTACGTCACTTCTCAAAATGTAATTCCCCTCTGTTTATGATCACGGTGCACACAATTCCTCAGGCAGTTCTGATTTATTTTCCTTACAGTATATCTTTTCCTCTTGTGTGTGTGTGTGTGTGTGTGTGTGCGTGTGTGTGCATGTGGTGTGCGTGTGGTCTCCTAATCTACAGTACATCTGACTGGCAGCTTTCTCTCCCTGTCACCCTCCCTGTGGAAGACTTGGATCTGATTTGTTATTTATTTATATTTTGTGTGTATATTATCATTTCAAGTGAAAACTTATTTAATGGAATGGAGAGAAGAACACAGACTGCGAGGGCAAAGACGTCAGTGGGGTTGTATAACTGTCTGTTGTATGTATGCCTGCTTGTATTTGTGCGTGTGTGTGCCTGTGGTGTGCACGTGTGTGTGTACATGTGTTCAGGAGTGTTTGTGAAAGCAGACCGACTAAGGGAGATAACGGTGTCTCAATGTCTCATAAAGCTCCATCATGCTGCTCAGTCAGATGCTGCGATAATGCCACATCCCATTCCCCTCACTGAGACAGGCCAAACAACTTTCTAAATCATTACAGGGCTGTCTTTTGGAACACACTATCTGCAAAACCTTAAAATGTTATCTGAATTTTGGGGTGGCACTACGCAGGTTGAAAAGGAACGCCGCCCGTTTTCATTTTTGTCAAATATGACATTGTAGAAATATTCAGTATACTGTGCTCCTGTGTTTTTAGATGATACCGTAAAGTTTTGTGTTAGTCCCACACACAAACCCTATTTAAACCCATATAGAACATATTTTGTTGAAACCTAATCAAATTGGTTTGGAAATCACAAGTAAGCTCTGGTCTTGTAGCTCTAATCACCAAAAATGTCAATATTTACTTTTTTAGGATTGATCTGACAGGTAAGAAAAAATATGTAGGGACAAACAGGACTCCCACTGAATGTATATAAACAGATATATTATCATATACCTACTGTATTAAGATTCCGCCATGAATTAAATACATTTAAATGCAAGCGTGTAAAACAATGTCATCTAATCAATATAAAATCTCAGAAGGATATGAAGGGGAGGGACATAGACCAGCCTTCGTTAAAAATGAATGTTGGCCTCATTAATATCAGATCACTCTCCTCTAAAGCTCTTTTAGTTAATGACGTAATTAGAGACCATAGATTAGATATGCTGGGCCTCTGCGAAACATGGTTGAAATCAGATGAATTCTTACCACTAAATGATGAATCGTCCCTGAGTTATATTAGTTTGCATGTTGCGCGTACATCCAAAAAAGGTGGTGGGGTTGTGCTGATTTATAACTCTAATATTGATTTAAATCCCAAAGTTAATAACATGAATTCATTTGAGGTACTTCATCAAATGAAATTTGATTTTTTGTGACTTTTAACCCTCCTGTTGTCCTCAGGTTTCAAACTCACGCCTTGTTGTGCCAGTAGTGCACATCATATGTCTGTGTAAGCTGTAGATTTAGGTTTAGGGCCTGCATCTGCTTTATTGATATGCATCTGCTTTATTGATTTGAGCTGTTAAAAAGAGGAAGCAGTTTATCATCAGTCATGACTGTGATGGCAGGCCAGCAAGTCATCCTATGATGGGCTTATTTATAAATATTCCATCTTACCATTGCTATTTAGTTATTGCAAGACCTCAAAGTGATTCACTGAGTAAAAAGGGTTTGACCATTATGATAAAAATAGGACAACAACAATCTGGATGATAAGTCATTAAAATAAAAGGGTCAGTGTTCTGACAGCCATTTTTATCATACACTACACATATACCATATGTTCATGCATTGACAATATACCTACCATATATTTTATAATCATTAACCCTCGTTCCTACCATATATTTTATAATCATTAACTCTTGTGACGCCCATAAAATATAGTCTTGAACCACTAGGCCATCTGGTATGGTTCTTTTTATTGTCATTGCTGTGTGTATTTATTTCTTTATTAATTCTTTATTTACGTATTTTTCTTGTTTTATGTGCCTTTTGACCCTCCTGTTGTCCTTGAGTTTCAAACACACACTTTGTTGTGCCAGCAGTGCACATCATGTGTGTGTGTGTAAACTGTAGAATTAGGTTTAGTGCCTTCTATCTGCCACAAAGCGCTAGCGATGTGGGTAATTTTGACCCGGAGGACATGACAAGGGCTAACTTGGAAGAATGATTATGAAATAGCTAACATTGCATGCATGAGGTTGAAAAAGACATGAACACCGGTTGTTATGGGAATTATTTTACATGGATTGTGTTGAACTCATTAGTTTTCAACAGTTTCTGTTGTACAGTAACTTCAGTTACAGTAACATGCAGTTCAGTTGAAGAAAAGTAAAATAAAAGGAAGTAAATAAATGAATGAACAAATTAATAAAATCAGTGAATTAATTAATTTATGAGATTTTACAAAATGTTTTTACTCATTTGGTTAACTCATGTTGGCATCTTTTTTTTAACTGGTGCTATATACAGTAATTTGTGTCTGATTAAAAATGACGAGAGTTTAATGTCTGCACATTTGCTAATTAGTATAAGGTGTTCACTTCAGTTAAAACATTAGAAATTAATTAATTTATATCTTAATATGACGACCCACACACAACCTTAGAGATGAGGAAATTAAAAACATGTATTATTGCATGCTGTTATTTAATTATTTAATCTTTATGTTTGGAGAATTGGTATTTAAAAATTCCAGATAAACCATACCCTAAAGGTTAGAACTCCTTTAAAGAGAGGGGTGTAACTTTGTAAACATAACTATCAAGATAAACTGTAGTGCATTTTGGGTGAGGCACATGGTAAACTACACAAAAGGTTAATCTGATTTTATGTACTGGTTAAGGTTTGGGGTTAATGTCTACTTGTTTGCCTACACTTGCAAAAACATTCATTTATATTATGTCATAACACATTGTGAAAAATATAATTCATTTTGACATTATTTTTGTAATATTTTAATAAATGCTTACACAATTTAACGCAGAACCCCAAAATTCGCCGGCATGTTAGAAAGACATACTTTTATTTTTTTTTTAAACGAGTCCGACCGTCCTCAATTTTGGAGTAAATTTTCAATCGATTAACATCATATACTGTAGGCTACTGTATTTAACACGAAGAAATTAAAGCCTTTACACAAACCAGATCCTGAAATATAGGCTACATGTATTTCAGGTATGTTGTCTGATCTCACAAGCTTTGGTTTGACTTCTCCGCGATAATCAGTCTGGAGAGACGAGCAATCGCTTCAACTTTGTCTGGTATATCGAGTGTGTGACCAATCAGCGTGGTACTGGTTATTACGGGCGTGGTGTAGGTGTGACGACAGCGTAAGCGACTTGAAAACAACAGTGATGGTTCCTACAGGTAGACAGATGGTTCATCCAATCACCTGCCAAGAATTTTGTGAAAGTGCCTGCCATTTTCTAGTTTTGATGGACGGGTCCCCAGATGGTTGTGTGCATAGAACTACTGTATATATGGTTGTGTGTGTACCAACCATCTCACCTATTATGTTAATCCTCCTGTTGTCCTCGGGTTTCAATCTTTCAGTCTTGTTTTGACAGCAGATGACGCCACCTGATTGTATCTGAATGTGTAATTCTCTTTAGTGTCAGTTATGTGTGTATTTCTTTCTTTCTTTCTATATTTCTTTATGTATTTCTTTCCCGTGCCTTTTAACAATCCTGTTGTCCTCAGGTTTCAAACGTACTACCTTGTTGTGCCAGCAGTGCACATCATATGTCTGTGTAAGTTGTAGAATTAGAATTGGCGCCTTTTATCTGCCACAAAGAGGTATAGTGTGTTGGGTCAGTTTGACCTGGAGGATAATAAGCCATGCATGACTTGGCTGACCAATAGTCACGTGACCAATAGTCACATGACAAAAACAAACTGTAGATAGCCAAGGATTAACAGAAGGCACAAATAAAAGAATGTGAATAGTTTGAAAACATAATTTATAGAGCTGGTAAACATATCAAATTTCAATATGTACTGTACAGTAGGCTAAATGGAGTACCCGGTACTTTATACTACTTTTATCTACTATATAGATTCAATGTTTTTACATTTTTTTGTAAAATAATTGCACAAATAAATTAAACTTACTTATGATTTATGACATTATAAATGTTAATACACAAAAACCTAGTTTTTTACCAGGAGTAAAAAATGTGCCTACAGTGAGTAAAAATATGACAGGAGAAAAAAACTGCAAGAAACTACTTGGGGTTCAGAAGGTGCGTTTCTGATTTATTTATTTTTTTAAGTTTTAATTAATGAATAAACATGCATGAATACAAATATGCATTGCAGGCTGCAATGATGAAAATCAGTGTAACCCCGATCATTCTTTCAGCCAGCGGTACAAGCCCTGTGAATCAACCCAATCTGAAACTCCTCAAACTGTCAGTCCACCTGATAAATGTGTTGAAGAGTAAATCAATGAAAAGTTGCTGGGCCCTAAGGAACCATGTGGGGCCTCCTCCTTTCCAGTTTGATCCAGATGCCCTTCTCAGGTCGTAGGATGAGATCCCCAAGTGGCCGGATTTCCTCACGTTTCTGACAAGCTTCGATGTTGAAACAACGCAGAATAGATGCCAGAATTACCTTTTCTTCCATCATTGCAAAGCGCTGACCTGGAAAGGAGAGATTTAAATATCTCTGTTTTTAATTTAACACAATGCCACCCCTCCACATCCCTGGAGAATGGTAAATTAATACTTTTACAATTAGGATAGCAGATGCTTTAATGAGTAGGCTTACAGCTGACTTATGAGAAGAATTACAAATACAGTATTAAGAGCAAGTACACCAGGGTTAGGCATTCTGCTGAAAGATATTGGCGATTTAACCCAGCACCGTTCCATCCATTCTTCCCATAGAATGCCACAGAAACAGTAAGCATAATTATTATATTGTCCTTGCCTATGCAGTTGCGGAGTCCAGCAGAAAAGGGGATGTATGCATACGCAGGCCTCCCCACTGAATTTTCAGGGAGAAAGCGGTTTGGAAGGAACTCTTCAGGGTCGGGAAAATAGCGCGGGTCACGGTGAAGAGCGTAGGGGATGATCACAGCATTGGCACCTTTGGGGACCTTGAAGCCATCTACAGGCATGAAAGAAATGTAGTAGTGTTACATTGACCATGATGACTGAGATGAGTGAATATGAATTAATAAGGGATACTGTCGCTGAATCGCACCGGAGGTTTAACCCTCCTGTTGTCCTCAGGTTTCAAACACACTACAGTGTGTACACCACCTGATTGCATCTGATTGTGTAGTTCTCTTTAGTGTCATTGCTAATTCATTTATTTATTTGTTTGTTTGTTTTTGTATGACTTTTAACCCTCCTGTTGTCCTCGGGTTTCAAATGCTTGTTGTGCCAGCAGTTCACATGTCTGTGTAAGGTGTAGAATTAGAATTGGCGCCTTCTATTTCCCACAAAGGGGACAACATGAGGGTTAAACCTGGATTTCAAAAAATGTCTGCTGTTCAGCTTTGAAACTTGAGAGTGCTGAGTGGCTCACACCCATCCCTACTCCTCCCCCTGCAGATGTCCTCTCACACAGCTTTCTACCCCTCCCCTTGATGTGTGCTTCAGAAATGTATTATTAAAAGGAGAAATAAGAAACTAACAAATATAATTAGACTTATAATTTCAAACATTCAGGTTTCTAGGATTATAAAGCTCCTTCGTTATGATGTTGAACACACATAGTACAGTAAAATACTTGTGTGTCACTCACTGATGTGGCAGTCTTCACATATGCTGCGAGCAAAGAATGGCACAGAGGGATACAGTCGCAAGGACTCCTTGATCACACACTCCAGATATTTGAGCTTCTTCATGTCGTCTGTGTTAATAGGCCGTTCAGAATCACCTTAACACAGAACACAGTTCATTGATCAGTCAGCTCTCAAACATGTATAAAGTAATCTCCCAGCTTAGTCAATGCTGCAGGGTCTGACTGTGGCACATTTTTGCAGAGTATTCCCTCATGCTACGAAATATCTCCTGGAACAGTCGTGGATGAACGCTCGTAACACACAACAACAAATAACGGTCTTGTTTTTGCACAGGGCAAAATTGTGTCACAATAATATTCTAAATGAAGTGAATGTGTGCAAGCTCAGGGACAGCTTCAGTTAGCCCCTTCCATTGTAATTTGGGCTGGTGCAAAGCTTGCACCTGTTATCCCCAGAGGGCCATCTAGCTTACGTCATGGAAAACTGAATGGAGGCCAAAGTAAATCTACAGAGCACTGAACATAATTCAGTTATTTCCGTTTTATTCTGGCAAGGAGCCTTTATAGATTACTGTATCACTTCTGATGAATTTAAGCAAAAAATAGTCATTAATTGTGATGTCATGAAAATAAGAAAGTGGGTGGTGCAGATAAGAAAATGTTTTTATAATACCAAAAACCTCCTGGAGCTCTTGTTGTACTTTTCTTTGAACCTCAGGGTGAGAGCCTAAAAGATGAATGGCCCAGTTTATACCAGCTGCTGTAGTGTCATGACCCTGCAAGACAAAGCTGTTTGATTACATTAAATACAGTGAGATGCTATATGGATGTACAGTACTGTAGTGGCAGTGTGATGTAGAAAGTATAGCTTTATATAGCTCTTTGTATAGCTCTTTTAACCCTCGTAATGTCCTCTGGGT
>JAODUG010006786.1:0-53737 GCA_027564795.1 Aphredoderus sayanus | reverse complement strand
TTGAAAAACACACAAATCATACACAATCAGATGGCGCCGCCATGTGGCTAAATACTATATTACGAGTACATTACGAGGGTTATAACCAATTCTAAATCACCTTTGCCAAAGTAACTTCAGTGCCCCCTAGTGTTCTGGCATTACAACACCCACAAAATATGTGTTATATTACTGTATATTATATTACGAGGCATTGCTTATTTTCTAGTGGTTTAACCATTTATTTTTATAACCTGCTTTGGATTTCTGCCATTTTAGTCCATTATAGCCACAGTTGTGATGCTGGTGTGAACACTGAAAAATATCTTCCTAGTGAAGCCATCTTAAGACGCCAAAATCAACTCCAGATGTTTTTATATTTGGCTGGATAATTTCAAGTGGTTTAAAGTAGATGTTTCATGCCACTTTTCCTTGAGCTCTCAATGCAATTTATTTATTTTATACCTATATACACATTTACTATCCGATGGCATTACGGGGAGAGACAATAGTACCCATTGGCTATGTAAATGTGGTCTCCAAAAAAAAGAAAACACAACCTAAAAGTGACGTGGTAACTTTATGAGTCTTACAGTGCCAAGTGAAAATACCACATACAGTACAGGCCAAAAGTTTGGACACACCGTATTATGCCCATTTTTCACAAAATCTCAGATAAATTGCTTTCAGTGACTGTTGCTTAATATTCAAGGAGCCACTAAGCCACCCCGCCCCCTCTTCCATGTAGTGTGCTGACGTAAGGCTACGGCTTTGCTGCTGTTGAGCTGTCGGAGACAATATTACCTCTGATAAAGTGGTGCAACCATATCGGTTTGAACCAGAAGCTTTTTATTTTACACAGCGTTTGAGTTATATTTCACAGTAGTGGTTACACAGCCCTGGAATCATGTGTAGGAACAACAGTAGTGGAACAGGGGTGTGAGGTTCTAATAACCAGCCATCTGTATCCACAAGCACATATTTCATGTTTTAATGTTAGTTTATATTACAGCATGACACGCAGGTGTCCTTGCCTGCTAACCAGCTGTAGTCACACAGCATGCATTATTTCATGAATGGAGTTACTATAGCATGAAATTGCAGCTGTCGATGCCCACTACAGGAGGACTATGAGGCAGACTAGGCTAGGCTATTGCTAGCACTTTGGCCAACATAACACAATTTGTGATTACCGGTATTCTGTTAAACAAGAAACATTAAAATGAAAAAAGGTATAAGCTAGCTATCACAGACAAATAGCATGTCTTTGCATGATATGACCAATCAGTGATCTAGGTAAAAGCATACACTAGATGATCTTATTCAGGATAACAATTTGCTCACCTCTACAAAGTTCCCAGAGTAAACTTCTTCAAGTGTGACCTCAAGGTCAAGTACAATGTCATTTCCTCTGGGGATATTTCGGTCCTGCTGTCTGTTGTTCCCACCAAACATGAACCCAAAGTCACCGAAAAAACTGGAGAGTAACAACAAAAACTAAATAAATACATTTTTAAAAGCATTGTGAGAGATCCATCCACGCCAAGAACTAAAACAACTAATTGTAGCAAACTAAATAAACTCTAATGCAACAGTAAAATTTTAAATGGTAAAGGTATGGTAGGTATAAAAGGATTGATCACGTGTCTCAGTTCTAGTATATAAATGTCTAGAAACAAAAAAAAGGTTCCAATGAAAAAAATATTTTATGCATATTGAATTTCTACCGGTAATTTTTTAAACCAACTCAGTTTATTTAAAAATGAATAAATCAAACAAACAAGCAACCTGGAAAAGATATCATTGTGAGAGCTATGGTGACCCTCTTTGAGACCATCTTCTCCATATTGATCATATTGTTTCCTTTTCTCCTCATCTGAGAGAACCTGCAAAAAACAACAGCCTGGCATTCATGCTTTAATTTGTGCATGCCTACTTACTACAATACGTATACCACAGAACAGTTTACATCACCATTTGCTTCAAATACACAACCCACTACCACTAGTCCACGTCATGATTTCATGAATGCACTGAGTTTACTCAAAGACCCAATCATAAACAGCCACACGGTCTCTTTAGCCAATGGCGTTGAGTGAAGCATTTCCGCTAACAACACAAATTCATCTGGTATACAAGCGCTTCTGCAACCTCTACCATTGTATTACCATGTAATATCATAAACTAACTTCATTTGTCACAAATAAAAATCACTTAAAGTTGTTGTTGGCATGAAGAACACCGTGCCCACCTCATAAGCTGCCCCCAAGTCTGCAAATTTATCCTGAGCTTCGGGGTCATCTTGGTTTCTGTCCGGGTGTAACTGGAGAGCCAACTTTCTGTACGCTTTTTTAATGTCCCTAATAGAAGCACTCTTGCTCACTCCTAAAATCTTGTAGAAATCTCGTCTAGAAGAGAAAGGAAGATTAACATACAGTGTAAGTAAACTGTGAAGAAAAAAACAAAAAACACTTGCGTTGATAAAGGGTCGTATGACCAGACATGGCATGTATAGGCTACTATTGTTAATTGCAATAAAATAGGTTGTAAAACGTGTTATATTTTACTAGTGCAGACTTCCCAGTTAGCTTGCCCGTTTCCTAGCCCCAAGAAGGAAACCTGGTAGAATTTGCAGGTTAGCACGTTTTTTAGACGTCCCTATAACGCTGAGCAACTGCCTCTAAAATAAAATAACATTAATTTTCTGAACATATTATTGCAATACTATATATTCCTGTTACAGTACATTCACACATGGGGAGCTGCCTGAATGGAGTCGGATAGACCAATCACAATGGAACATGTGTAGCTATAGCGATGGTTTCACTAGTGTCACACATTTTATAGACAAATAACTTACCCAGCAAACACTGCCGTAATGAAATACAGAAGAACCCAGCATACATTGCACAGATTCATCCCTCTGGCGGCCATCGATCCTTTATTCGAAGAACACCAAAATAACAACCGGCTTTTGGAGATCGGTTTTCTGCTGTCAGTCACTGACCACCTTCCTTGTCAGCGGAGGACCGCCCACTACTTAAAGAGGTACGCATATCAATCTCACTGGATAATGTATGTTACCTTTTTCTTATTCTGAATATAGACTATCCTATGTATGTGTATAAGAACATTTCTCAACATTCTTATTCACATTTATTTACAACCTTCCGTTTATTTTGTTTTACGAGGTCCCTACATAGCCTCTAGAGGGCAGCATAGTAAAGGCATTACATTTATGCAGCATCTCTGAATAACCATTTAATATCTATTTTAAAATATTACAGTAGGTGTATGCTTGAGATATGCTTAAGTCTGCACCACCAAGTATTACCACATGCAAAGAGCTCAGTTTTTGTTTTTATGACAATGCCGTCATGCCTTACTCAGTACACAGCTTGAACTGGCTTTACACTGAACTATACAGTTTGTCAGCCACCAGACGGGTCAGGATGAAAACTTCAGCTATAAATGCTGACCTTTCTGTTCTTTAATGGTTTATCACCAGAAATTGGCATGGAGTAGGGCATGTGTATGTGCTTGTGGGTGTGTGTGTGTGTGTGTGTGTGTGTGTGTGTGTGTGTGCGCGCGTGTGTGTGTGTGTGTGTGTGTGTGTGTGTGTGTGTGTGTGTGTGTGTGCATAAGCCTGTCACAAAATGTAGTTGTTAGTGAGGGTGGGATGCCACAAGTGCGCCACACCGACCCCAGCGACAGGCAGGAAAGAACCCCAGAATCCAGGCCTTCCCGCGACCCCCTGAAGCTCAAAGGACCCAAGACCCCCTGTTCTGGGGACAGACATGCCCCATCCCTAGGGAGAGCAGCAGAGAACCGTGCAGGGAAGCTCCCCACCGCCAGGGAGAGAGAACACAGTATATGTCCAGTGCCGACAGCACCCCCCCCCCCCCAGCCAGACGTCACCTCTCCACCCAAGTGCAGGCAGAGCCCCGTGTGCCCGAGGACGGTCCTGGCTCCGGACGGCGGCCCCGCCCCCCCGAGACGACCACCCCCAAGGAAGAGGGTCAGAACCCGCCCTGACGAAACTGGTCATGCTCCCCTGGGACTACCGCACGCCCTCATGGTGATAGAGCCAGCAGGGGGAGGCAGCGGGAGCCCCACCCCTGCTGAAAAAGGCCCAGGCGAGGGGGGGACAACTGGTCCCAGGCCCAGGGACACGCCGCCGAAGACAATGCCAATGAGACCCCTCCCCCACACACCCTCAAACCCCCCTGCCCGCCTCTGTGAATGTATTGTATTGTGCTGGATGCATGTCGTGGCTTGTGAGGTGTTGTATGGTGGAGGGGAGATAAGGTGTGTGGTAACTAAGGTGCAGTTCAAATTGGAGGGTAGTTGTGACCCAGGCACCCCTCAATGGTCCTCCCCACTGGTGGCAGGTTGCTGACTGTCCCCAGCATTCAGCCCCGTCCCCTGCCCTCCTAGGCAGGAGGACACCAGGTCCCTCCAGCCCAGGGCTTGCAGCAAGAGCCCCCCAAGCACCACCAGCACCCCAGAGCCACCGACAGCCCCGCCCCCGCCCTAGGCCATCCCTGAGGCAGCTCAGCGCAGCCCCAACCCTAAGCCCACCAACATCCTACATTGTGAAATGGGTATACAGCCAATGTCAACCTCTTTTCAATCTTCAAGTCATTCTGAGCGTTCAATGGTGTATTTAAATAGTGGAGGCTATACAATCAGTGTATTATTCAAAACTAGCAAAGTGACACCTGACTACAATTCTGCTGTGGTATTTTTTATATTGCTGGTCTAATGCTATCAGCCTATGACCAGTAATTAGGCCTACTGTATGTATGTGCAAAGAAGGCTTGGGATTGTAAACTGAATAACTTAATGCCATGATTTGTGTTTATTAATTAGCTAATCAAGCTTTCATGCAGCACCTTTATCTTTAATGTAGCCATAAAAGCAAATGTAATGGAAGGCGTGGGTATATGTGGAATGTTTTCTTTAGTTATCAGTGAAAATATGTTTGTTTGGGTGTGTGGTTAAGGAAACCTCAGTTCAGTTCAGTTGGGTGCACCCATGCCATGTGTGTGTGTGTGTGTGTGTGTGTGTATACATGTACTGTACTGTAAAGTTGTGTAGAACCACAAACCTTCTAACCTTCTAACCTTCACAGCTTTTGTTATGTAACTTCTTTGTTTTTTGTTTTTTTGTTCCCTGTTGTGTTTGTTTGGGGCCTCCAAAAACTCTGTTAATTACATTCTCCTCAGTTCCTCTTTGAATAAAAAATGTTTGTCATTTCCCAATACTTAAATCGAGATATTTTCTCTTCATGTCTGATTCGCTTTTGCCACAAATGGACAAAAGTGGTTCTTTGTAGATTTTGCTGATTTGATGGCCAACACTCCCATAAACAAGGAATCTGTTTGTGGAGTAGGCTTCACAATGACACTGAAGGTCAGCCTTATCCTAAGTGTGTTTCTGTTCATGCTGCTCTCAGTCTTGCATTTTGTTCCTATAAATCTACTTAAATCCTTGAGCTCGGAGGTATTTAGTGCTAACATGATTTCACAGACTTGAATTCTGTTTTGATACATTTCTACTTGGAAACATGCAGCAACACAAGTGTTATTTAGTATTTGGTTGTCATGACTTTATGTGTTCTGTTAATGATTGTGCACACCTCCACGCCCTCTTAAATCACAAAGCGCATACATGGTGATGGGCATTGGAGTTTCTTATCAAGAGGTGTGGTTGCACATAAAAAGCGAGGCTCTTGGAGAGCCAAAAGACCAGTACTACATCTCTAGATCTGAACATCCCAGTAAGTTTATTTTCCAGAATAACACATTACTGTAATTGTGATTTATGTAGATCAATCCATATGAGTTTATGTATTAGGTTATATTATATTGTTGTGATTTTATGTGGTAACAAATAATATCAGACTTTGTTAAATCTACAAACTGTTCAAGAATCTGGTCACTGATTATACTAAGAGGTGGACAAGTACCCAACTCCTTTACTTGAGTCAAAGTATAGATTGATAAAATATTACTTCAATACTAGTCTTGCAGAGATAGCCTTGTCTATGTAAAGTCTGGGACACAGTGCTGGCTAACTGCGTCAAGATCCACCTTCTTGACAGGAGAGGTTATTTTGATTGACATGCACAACGACCAATTACGTAACTCAATTACCAAGGCAGGCATTAAAGTTACATTTAGGACTTAATTTAAAAACTTATTAAATTTGAAATGAGTCTGGCTGTTTACAGGTTTAGTAAATCGATTAAATCAGTAGGCTATGTTCACTGGTTAAAATAAATGGAAAATCGTAAATAATGCACTGAACTAGCATCACACTGGAATTACGGATAAAGACATGTGAGTGAAAATGCTAATAGTCAATGGAAATGGACTTCCTCAATTCTGGAAAGTACTGTCAAGCTTACATGGGTACAGTATATCAGACCTTCAGCACAGAATGTGACGTGAGTTGTTCAGTCAAGTCTTTACTTCATATGCGCTTAATTATTCAAAAGTAAATTTGTGTGTCAACACATTGCATTTACTGAACTTAATGACTTAGTGACTTATAGAACCTGTAAAATAAAAATATTTTATGTTACAAAGGCTATAAATGCCTACAGATACATAACTGACTCACAAAAGGGCAGCCATTGTTGTGTTATGTTTTCTCAGGTTGGACAGTGAAGTTTTGGGTAGTGATTAAGTTTGCGTGCGGTAAACCAGGCAGTATCAAAATTATATGAATCTTTCTTAATTTCAAAAGTCTCAAACATTCACATATGGTCATGGGTGCTCTGGTGAGAAATCGTCATCTTTATCTGCTGTAGTCACTCACTAACTATCATTACCACCGCCAAGTTCAAATGGAACCGTGGCAAGTACAGACGGCATAGTTTACTGTGATCATTTTTTCTCCTTAGACGAACACAGCACACAACACACAAAACAATTCATCCGCTTACAGCAAATCAAAGTAACAAATACTTAGCCTCGTGAGATCAGGCAAGGCGAATTATTTGTTACTTCAAAGCATAGATTTGCTTCAAGCTTCAGTTTGATTTTGCCACCAGTCAGTCTGGATAGGCAAACAATAATGTCTATTCTGTCCGGTAAATCTAGTGTGTGACCAATCAGCGTTGTACTGGTAGCTACAGGTGAATTGTTGTGTGCATATAACTATACTGTATGGCTGTGTGTGTAACAACCATCTGGAATGTCAGATAAACAAATAATTGGAGCCTTCATAGAAATATACTGTAGTGGAGTCAAACGTCTAATATATGCCTTTCAAATATAATTGAGTAAACTCATAAAGTTTTCACAAAAAAAATACTAAAGTACAGATACTCGAGAACGTTTACCTTAATTAAACAATACTCAAGTAAATGTAGCGTACTTCATTGCTGTTTGTAGAAAGTAATGGTATTTACGTGTCCACTCGTTTGACCAGTTCCACAACCGGTCAAATGACTTACCTGTGTTCTAGCACATGGGTAAGTGGCCTGTGTGGTGTCTTCAAGTAACACCCTTGTTTCAATTAATTTCAGGATTTGGATCTTAAATTTGGAAATGTGGGGCCAGAACCAAGGTACCTGGGTCCAGGTCTTCCCTTAAGTCTTCTCTTTATGTACATATTGCAAATGCAAATAAGTCACATCTACTATTTTATCGTAGCTGAATCCTGTGTTTCAATGTTACAATAGGAAACCAGTATCCACAGGGATACCCCAACCAGCCTCAACAGCCCATGGCAGGCGGGTATCCCCAAGGACCCCCTGGCTCAGCACATCCCCCAACCTGCCCTCCTCAGCCCTATGGCCCGTCTGGCTATTACCCTGGCAACCCTCCTCATGGAGGTCATGGTGGGCATGGGCATGGACCCTCACCAGGCTGTGGGCATGGACAAGGGCATGGACCCTCATCAGGCTGTGGGCATGGACAAGGGCATGGACCCTCACCAGGCTGTGGGCATGGACAAGGGCATGGATATGGGCATGGACAAGGGCATGGACATGGCTACAAGCACAAGCACAAGCATGGTCATAACCATGGGAAATGCCATAAGAAGGGGAAGAAATGCCATGGGGTAAGACCCACTTGTTACCATCAGATAATGGCTATGTCTAATGTTATGTCTTCAATTATTTGATGTATTATATATGTATGGTTAAGATATTGCCTGCAAATATTACCCTTACTTCCCTGAGAATGTTTTGTGTAACTCTTATTTCCCTGTTTGTCCTTTATTCCTGCAGTCTTCCAGTAGTTCCTGCAGCAGTGACTCTGACTAACTAAACACTCCTGGTGGAAGGAGAGAAATCCTTTTCTTCTACAGTCTGGACCTGGAACCCACAATTGTGGTCAGATTTTGTTTGGGTATATTCACATTCAGAACTTCCAATGCTCAATAAAAACATTTTATTGAGCATAATGTTGTAATGTAACAGCTGTACAGTATATGACGATCTAAAGTAAATTCCTACATTTCTTGTTGTTGTGTCATCAAAAAGGTATCACTGTTCTAAATAATAAAATAATTAAAATAATAAAACGTATGTTTTACCCTCCTGTTGTCCATAATTATTTCGTAGTATGCCACCAGATGGCGCCATCTGATTGTGTATGATTTTGTGGTTCTCTTTATTGTCATTGCTGTGTTTATTTTATTTTTTATTTTATTTTTTATTTTTTTTACTGAACGACGTCTTTCCCTGAACATGTTACCGGATCATTGTAGTCATATCAGTCTATTCACAATTCAGTTTCAAAACTTAACACGCAAAACTGTATATTTAGCATACAAATTACATTTCAATGAACACTCCAATGTAAATGCAAAAGTAGACATATTCCCATATTCTTATAAATTGCAAACGATATATTTACGGACATATCTAGCGTATTTGTACTCATAATAGCACATTTAAGCAAATGTACAAGTCACGAGAAAGCATTTCGTGGTTGTGGATACAAAATACTAGACTACTAGGATTTACAAATCATTTTGAGACATTTCACTTTCCATAAGACTGGAGCTCGCGAGATCAGAACGGTAACGAGGCTATAGACCGCGATCTCATTTCCTCAGGTGTGTGTGTAATCATGTATCATTAATAAACAACCCGTCACTCCACAGGTGTCTATCATCAGGTTAATCCACTCAATTAGCCTACCTGTCATTCCCTGCTCACGTCACAATATCAGAAATCCTTCAATTGTTTCTCACTTTAATCATATTTTGGAGAACATCTACTTGGAAACAACAGTTATTTTCAGATTTGGTTGTTATGAATGTGTGCATGTGTCTTTTTGTTGAAGATTGCGCACAAACCAACACCCTCCTAAATCAATCACAAAGCGCATAGCTTACGTGGTGATGGGCGTTTGAGATTCTTTTAAGTAGGTGTGGCTGCTGGAAAAAAAAAAAAAAGGCTTTTGGAGAGGTAACTGACGGTGGATTACTTCTCTGGATCTGAACAACCCAGTAAGTACATTTTCCTGAAGAACATAACGCTATTGTAGTTGTGATTCCACTGTACAGGCAGACCTGTCAATCTGTATGAGCACATTAGGTTTTATTATTTGCTTTTAAGTAGTGATAAATAATATTAAACTTGGTCTTTGACCTTCAAACTATTCAAATGGGCAAACCTTGGCTATACTTGACATTTTGTCGAAGGACACATTAGTCATGGATTAAAACCTTTAGCAGGCTACATTCCTCTTCCTGCTCAACAAGTCT
The DNA here is from genome assembly GCA_027564795.1 of Aphredoderus sayanus. Taxonomy (NCBI): domain Eukaryota; kingdom Metazoa; phylum Chordata; class Actinopteri; order Percopsiformes; family Aphredoderidae; genus Aphredoderus; species Aphredoderus sayanus. The sequence goes on along the minus strand of JAODUG010006786.1, from coordinate 44,026 downwards.
ATACCGGAAGACAGCATGTTCACAACTGGGCACAAGTTTCAGTGAGGTGTAAAGCTTATATTTTGTTTTAATCAAATTCAGGATTTGGAGTGGTCATTTAGAAATGTGGGGCCAGAACCAAGGTAACTAAAGTGTTTGTTTTCTCTACATTTATCCTAGTAATACTATGTTTATAACGTTGTGTTACTACAAGTGGTGTTGTGTCCACTATCTCATAACAAAATCCTGTGTTTCCACGTTACAATAGGTAACCAGTATCCACAGCGATACCCCATGCAGCCTCAACAGCCCATGGCAGGGGGGTATCCCCAAGGACCCCCTGGCTCCATGCCTTTCCCAACAGGCCAGCCTCTGCCCTATGGCCCTGCTGGAAACTATCCTGGCAACTACCCTGGTAACTCTCATTTTGATGGGCATGGACCGGGACCTACTGTATATTTACAAATGTGCTAGCAAACATTACCCTCTACTTCTTACGGTACGCGGTGACTGGCTTGTATTTAAAACTCATATTTCCCGGTTTGTCCATACTGCAGTCTTTAGGAGTTTGACCCTAAAATCTGCTTACATGCTACTGCAAGTCATGTCGACTGTCATCGTCAATGATTGTTTCCTTGTTTCAAAAGGAAACCAGTATCCACAGGGATACCCCATCCAGCCTCAACAACCCATGGCAGGGGGGTATATCGTCGGACCGCCTGGCTCCATGCCTTTCCCCACAGGCCCTGTGCCCTATGGCCCTGCTGGTGGTTACCCTATTGGTTACCCTGGCAACCTTCAAGGTGGACAAGGACCCTGGGGACATGAGCATGGACACCACCACCACCACCACCATGGACTTGGACTTGGACTCCGACTCAGACACAGGCACAAGCATGGTCACAATCATTGGAGATGCCATAAGAAGGGGAATAGGTGCCATGGGGTAAGATCCAGTTGTTGCCATCAGAAGAGTGCTCTTTTAAAATCTGTTTCAAGAAATGTATTTGCCAATACATCTTTATTAAAGGTGCTCTGATTTTAAACATTAATCTGCATGTTGGTGCAGCTGATATAATGCCTTTAGTATGTGTAGTGGCAGAAAGTCATAGCACACTTTGTTTTAATGTTTTAAGTTAACTATAGGACAGGGGTATTCAACCCTGGTCCTGGAGGGTCCTGCATGTTTTAGATCTCTCCCTGCTCCAACACACCTGACTCACATGAATGGGTCGTTATCAGGCTTCTGTAGAGCTAGATGATGACCCATTCATGTGAATCAGGTGTGTTGGACCAGGGAGAGCTCTAAAACATGCAGGGCCCTCCAGGACCAGGGTTGAATGCCCCTGCTATAGGATATACACATGCAAATGTGATTGCAAAAGTTCCCATTTACACTCAATGCTCAAGGTTTGTTCTTCCTGTAGTCTTCCAGTAGTTCCTGCAGCAGTGACTCTGACTAGCTGAACACTCCTGGTGGAAGCAGATGAATGTTCTTCCTTCTGGACACAGAAGGCAGTATGTAGGTTTAGATGTTGGTATATTACATTTTATAGCAATACTCGATACACTGTCAGATGTATGTGAGGAAACATTGTGTACACTTGTTTGTGCTTGTATTATCAAAGTATAATGTGCTGTTCTTAAAAACATGAATAAATATTTTTACTTCTCATTGTATGTACAGTCTGGCTCACATTGTGTACATCTGCATGTAATACACTTAAAATGTTACTTCTGTATTTGGTTAAGGTGTTCATAAAAACCTGATGGTGACAATGTATGCATGTTAAGTTATCTCACTGTCTTAACCATTACATTTGACTTGTTCGAGACTGGTTAAATATAAAAATGGATAAGTAGAGGTGCTCATGTGTCATTGTAATCTAATGTTCTGAGGTTTAGTGGTATATGCCATCTCAGGAACATTTGACTCTTATTTCCATGGAACAATCACATGCCATGGTCACTGAAATCGTGGGTGTGAGATGGGAATGGTCAAACAGTGACGCATGTCATTGTCCTAATGTTTGTGTATGACCAAATCAGTAAGTGATGCTTGCACTGAAAGTCTCTTCCCCAAAGCTACATGCTATAAAGAAAACAAGACTGACTAATACAGGACCAGCCCAACAAGCTCTTCAACTATGCAAAACAAACTCCACCCTTACAATGGCTTCCCTAGAAAAGGGAGCTATGCACTCTGTACTCCTGGTTATGCTGAGGTACAAAGGATAGCCTACATTGAAATGATTGCTACACTGCTGCGCTTAATCAGTCATTTACATCAAAATATTAAATGAATAGGTTTTAGCTGAGCTCTCATTTAGTCTGTGTGTAGTTGACTGTTGAATTCTAACAACACAATGTGACAGACCAAACCATATGTATACCAATCATACAGCTCTCATACTTCTACATTTAAGTGTTGTTCAGTCTCTTAAAGCTATACTCCGCATTACACAACTCAATCACAGTATGTTCCTTTTTTGGCAATGGCCATGTCTTCCTAGGCTGCAGCTTTTTATAGTTTATTAAATTATAGATGACATCTTACTTCATGACATACTGTTGGCATCACTAACCTAATGACGAACTGCTGACATTTCAAGTCGTACAGTTAAATGTAGTGTAATGTATACATGAAAATGTAAAACCTCGTACATTTTGGCAGGGTGTTTATTGTTATACATGCCTAAAATTGTTTTTGACTCAATAATTATATACTGTATAGATTCCTCTTGAAAGGAACTATTGAGCAAATATTGCATCTCCACTGCATGTGATTAGATGTACTGTAGTGTCTGCTTGTCTATGGAAATGCATGTCATAATTTATGTCTTAGTTTCAAATGTTTTATTTGCTCATTACATTCCTTTGTGGTTAACATTTTAACACTATCATTTGAAGTATTTAGTAAACTAACTTTGTTAATGCTAATTGGATTACTACAACACACTCTATCTGCCAACACATTCTAGTTTTCAAATGACGACTGTCATCCATGTTGGTGTCACACCAAACAAACACACGCACTTTGACAGGCTGGTTTCTCTCCTGATCAGTGTCAACATTTGTTCATGTGTAGATAGGCCTAATAATCTTTTTAAGTTCTATGTTAGGGTCCAAATGTTCACATGATTTGATCAGTCCAAAAGGTCATAGACCGTCCTTCTTGTAAGCATCAATGAGCAAAGACACCTCATGCCTATCTGCATCTTATTAATGCTTGTAATTAACAGTAAGCTCCACTTTAAATAGTGTTATTTTTATTCTGGGGAAATATAAGGATCCATTTGTGTGTTTTCTTTCCTTTTAATAGGAAACAATGTCCAAAAACACTGTCATATTATCTTTTATTATTATATTTTGCATATATCAACACCCTAATGAATACCAAAGCACATATATGGTGATGGGTGTTGTAGATTCATATCAGGAGGTGTGGCTGCACATAAAAAGAGAGACTCTTGGAGAGCCAACAGACCGGTACATCTTCTTTGGATCTGAACAACCCAGTAAGATTATTTTCCAAAATAACACAGTAAACTGTAATTGTGATTAAACTGTCTTAATACTGTTGACCTAGCAGTCTGTATGAGCTTACAGTATGTATAGGTTATATTACATTGTATTGTTATATTACATTATATTATTGTGCTTTTAGGTAATGAGAAAGTATTAAACTCAGTCGTTTGTTATTCGCTGAAGCTGTTCAAGAAGGCAAACTTTGGTTAAACTTTAGATTTCCTCCCTGATGGGCACATCTTGTCATGGATCAAAACCTTTAGTAGGATACATTCCTCTTCCTGCTCAATAACAAGTCTATACCGGAAGATAACATGCTCGGTTCCACAACTGGTCAAACAAGTTTCATGTTTTTAGGCATGCAGTATGTGAGTGGTCTGTGTGGTGTAAATCATCAAGTACTTGTTTCAATGAATTTCAGGTTTTGGAACTGAGATTTGGAAATGTGGGGCCAGAACCACGGTAACTGGTTCATGATTTCTTTACTACTTAAAGTGTTTTCTTTACATACTACAAACAAGTCATGTAAACTAACTGATCATAAATTAACCCTGTGTTTCCATGTTTCAAAAGGAAACCAATATCCACAGGGATACCCCAACCAGCCTCAACAGCCCTGGGGATGCCCTCCTCAGCCCTATGGACCTCCTGGCAACTTCCCTTGCAGCCAGAATCATGTTGGACAAGGACCCTGGCCATGTTGTCAGCATAGACATGAGCATGGACACCACCACGGACATCACCATGGACATCACCATGGACATCACCATGGACACCACCATGGACACCACCATGGGCACAAATTTTAGCACAAACACGGAAAATGCCATGGGGTAAGATGCAATTAGTTACTGTCAGAGAAGTGTCCTATTAAGATTAATTAATTAAAATGTCACTGATACACAGTTTATCAATACAATGTAATTGCTTAATGTTGTTAATGTTGTGTTTCCAACAATTTGCTATACTGTATACAATAGGATACAAGATTATAAACATAATGTATAGTCCAAAATGTGTCTGTAGTTCCCCTTCACTCTCACTGCCCGGATCTTATACTGATAACTCATATTTCATCACCTGTCCTTCCTGCAGTCATCCAGTAGTTCCTGCAGCAGTGACCCTGGCTAGCTAAACACTCCTGGGTGTAAGGAGAGAAATCATTTTCTTCTACAGTCTGGACCTGTAAGCCACAGGCAGCATTATGTGTGTTCAGATTTTGTTTGGGTATATTCACAGATTAAATAATTGTATTCCAATACTCAATAAAATAAATTAAAATTACACTAAAATCAACATATAACGTGTCACAGATGTATACAGATTTATTAAGATTTTAAATAAATATCCAGTAAATTCCTTTGTTTGTGTTTGTTTGTTTGTTTGTTTGTTTATGGTTGTATCAACATAAAAGTATCACTTGTAACATTGTAAAAAATATATAGTGCAGAATAAATATTTTTTACACTGCTAAAAAAAATATCCTAATGATTTACGCTCACTTTGAAGACAACCTGTTTAACTGGAGCGATCCAAAATCCAAAGGGTGGGGGAACGGGGATTACCCCCGTCTAAACTTGAACAGTGCACTTGTCTGTCCGGTTTACAGATCGCGATTGGTCAAAAATCAATTGTTTGCGGGTACGGCCATGGGTTCGTTGGCGTGAGTGGAAGCAATCGAGACATATTTAGCTATTGTTAAAAACATAAGATTGGTGGTGCGGAAAAAGCAAGAGAAAAAAAAAACAACGGGCACTCCAACTAAATGCTGAAAAATAGAGAAAAAATGTTTAGACCACCAAAAGCCAAGCTAAGTAAAGGAGAGACTGCTGCTCGAAGACGCGGCAGTACCAGAGGCGTCAGGTGCAAGAAGCTGCATTTAGACATTAAGAAAATTAAAATATTCAAATCATATTGTTTTCATTTTTATGAAAAGATTAAACATTTGGTATTACTGTTATGCAATAACATATGCATAGGCTATATATCATAAATGAAGAAAATGCATGGCTAAAAGAAAAATGCACTTTAAATATGCACGTTTTCAGGCTTTAAATAATAATTGTGGATCAAATGCAATTGTCGTATTTGTTCTGTGTATTAAAGCAGCCATATGTGACACAGATTTACAAACAAAAGAAGTGCTAATTGTTTTTAAGACCACATTTACATAGCCTATGGTTTTGATTGACTTGCCACGCAAGTTTATAGCCAGACCTGTATATACAGCATACAAAAGTGCTGAAAGCAATGTTGCGCAGGCGCCACATGGGGTCTTACAGACAGCAGGAGGGTTAAGCAACTGTACAGAGGTCACAGGCCGTTCTGCATTTCAAAGTCCCGGGCGGTTTTTCGGTCCAAGCCCGTCCCTGGATGAGGATGATTAGCTGGGATGTATGCATATGTCATTATTATAACAATGGGTTTACAATGGGTTGTATGACCTACTCAGCTATTGACAAATGCATTGAGTATAAGTCACTTTGGTTCAAAGCATCTGCTACATGCATAAATATGACATGAGGAGACTGTTAACTAATAAGGGACAACCTAACAAGTCTTTCTACTATGCAAAACAACAAACTCCACCCTTACAATTCCCTAGAAAGGAGAGCTATGCATTCCGTAGCTATGGTGATGTTGAGGTATGCAAAATACAAAAATGACTTTCGAAGGATAATCTACACTCAAATGGTTACTTAACTCTTGCACAATCAGAAGAATATAGTGGTTTTGATGGGCTGAGCTGTCATCTATATAGTCTGTCTGTGTAGTTGATGCATGCTAACATGTACAGTATACCAATCCTAAAGATCTCCCACATCTACATTCACTGTATATTGTGTCCATCTTCTTAAAGCTATACTCACTATAACAATCACGGTGTGTTCCTTTTTTTAAGAGAGTGGCCAGGTCTTTCTAGGCTACAGCTTTTTATAATGACAAAATTATATTTAGATGACTTTCTTTATGACATATGACCCATGTCTATATTATGGAGTAGTCTGTGGACAATGGTGTCTAATTCATGTTTCCATGTAGTAGTTCCATACATGCTGTAGTTGGTTGGCATAACTATCCTAATGACAACATTTTATAATTTTAAACTATAGTAATTAAATGTAATGTCGTTTTACATATAGACTGATAAAATGTTTTTGGGAGAGTGCTTAATTAATTTCACGATCAGAATTTGTATTGTGCATCAACAGCTGATACATGTTCCTGTTGAAAATAAATCTACTTTGAGCAAAGGTTAAACTCCATGGCACATGATTACATGCCATGTCTGCTTATGTACACACCATAGAATGTATAAACACATGGACAAACCCTCTGTCATGTCACCTATAGGTTTTCTGAAGAACAGGTTTGAAGCTGAAGCTGTACTGGTTCTAGCTGCCTCCATCTTTGCATTACCTGACTCCGCCTACAACTATATCCATAATAATGGGATTAATGTATGGATTCATTTCTTTCAACTGATGAGTTGTATAAAAATGCAGTACAGTTGTGATGAATGGGAAAACTAGCTTTAGAGACTAAACCCATTTTTAACAACAGATCGTATACTGTACGCTCATGTCTGCTGTAAAGTTTGACATTACAACAAGGGGATTTATCTTACCCTGACACGCCAGATAGTTTGTACCACATAACCACCAGGGAAGCTGTCCATTGAAACTGTTTAGAAAAGGGAAGGCACTTTCAAAAAATACGTGGCAGGTGATAGGATGAACTGACTGATTGTCCAGTATTGGTTCAGTATGATGCTTATTAGTCTTAACCACTAGTGTTTTGATTGAAGCGCAATGATTTCAAGCTGTCAAGACTGACATTTGAGGCAAAGTCGAGCTGTAAAAAGCTGTTAAAATTGCATAAACATCCACACTCACATAAAGTACGTAGCAATTACAATGCACCCATATTGTGATGGGTGTTGCAAATTCTTATTAGGAGGTGTGGCTGCACATAAACGAGAGTTTCTTGGAGAGCCAACAGACTGGTACTTCTTTGGATCTGAACAGTAAGTAAGGCAGTAAGTTAATTTTCCAAAATAACATATTTTACTTTTATTTTACATTGTTATTTTGAATCAAAATAACAAAACAACAATACAGATTGATAGGTCTACTTAGTAGTCTACTTAGTTTATGAATTATATGATATTATATGATATTATATTATAGTGGTTTATAGTGAGAAATAATATTTAACTAATTTGTTAAAAGTTCATGATGTTCAAGAAGGCAAACACTGGTAATTCTTTACACTTCCTTACTGATGGGCACAACTTGTCATGAATAAAAACATTTAACAGGCATTAAGTCCTCTTCCTGCTCAACAATAGAAGACGATACCGGAAGATAACACAATTCCACGAACTGGTTCCAACTGGTCAAACGAGTTTCATGTTTTCTGGCACATACAGTATGTTAAGTGGCCTGTGGAGTTCAAAGCTTAATAACACTCTTGTTTAAATCAATTTCAGGATTTGGATCTGATATTTGGAAATGTGGAACCAGAACCAAGGTACCTGGTTCATGTTTTCTCTTTACTGTATATACTTAAGGTGTTCTCTTTACATACTACATACATACTACTGCAAACACATCACATAGACTATCTCATCGTAACAAAATCCTGTGTTTCCATGTTACAATAGGAAACCAGTATCCACAGGGATACCCCAATCAGCCTCAACAGCCCATGGCAGAGGGGTATCCCCAAGGACCCCCTGGCTCCATGCCTTTCCCAACAGGCCAGCCTCAGCCCTATGGCCCTGCTGGTGGTTACCCTGGCAACCCTCCTCATGGAGGTCATGGTGGGCAAGGACAAGGAGGACCTTGGGCAGGCTCAGAGCAAGGACAAGGACCACGGTCAGGTTCAGAACATGAACATGAACATGGACATGGACATGGACATGAACATGAACATGGACATGGGCATGGACATGGGCATGGGCATGAACATGAACATGGACATGGGCATGAACATGAACATGGACATGGGCATGAACATGAGCAAGGACACCACCATGGCCTTGGGAATCTGTTTGGCCATAAACACAAGCCCAAGCATGATGAAGATGAAGACAATTAGAAATACCTGGAAGACATCCCATGGGGTAAGATTCAGTTTGTTACAATCAGAGAAGTGTCCTGTTAAAATCAGTCCATATAAAGAAATGAATTTACCAATTCCATTTTTTTCCTTATTCCACATTAGAGATAACTGTGCAGGTACAGCAAGTGATTTTATCTATTCACACATTCAGACAGTTACATTTACCTCGTGCACCTGTTCACACATAGTCTCGCTAATCCTTTTAGTTCTGTCCAGTATATCTAAAGTGTGACCAATCGGCGTCGTACTGGTAGCTAGGGGAGTGGTATTGATGTGACGGCAGTGAAAGCGACTCGAAAACAACAATGGTGGTTCCTACAGATGGTTCATCCATTCACCTGCCAAGTATTTTTCTGAAAGTGCCTGCCCGTTTAACTGTTGTCCTCCTGTTGTCCTCTGGGTCAAACTGACCCAAATCACTAGCTCTTTGTGCCAGATAGAAGGTGCTAAACCTAATTCTACAGTGTACACAGACATATGATGTGACCGCTGGCACAACAAGGTGTGAGTTTGAAACCCAAGGACAACAGGAGGCGCCATAACACTGGAGTAGTTTGGCTGGACAGTCCAGAAGATGGCGGTAAATAATGCAATGCTATGGATGCATTATATGGATGACCCAAGTGCCATAAACAAATAAATGTTTTCAGGAGAGTTCAGTATACTGCTTACTTTTGAGCTTGATTCAGACAATGTGTGTTTCCACTTCCAACATGTATGCAGCATATATATAAGTAGCCTACAATAGCATTTTCTCCCAGGCTACAACATCTTGAACATGACCCTGTGCAGGAACGGTGCCTGTAAAATACAGGCATACTGCATGTGTGAAAAGGGTTTATGTTTAATGGTTGCAATAGACTATTATGTTTCTAATATGTTTCTGCATGATAGGCCTATATGTACTGTATTTACAAATTTGCCTGCAATCACTCCCTACTGCTCTGTCCTTATTATATTTCCCTGTTTGTCCTTCCTGCAGTCTTCCAGTAGTTCCTGCAGCAGTGACGCTGGCTAACAAAACACTCCTAGGTGGAAGGAGAGAAATGCTTTTCTTTTACAATCTGGACCTGGAACCCACAGGCAGCATTATGTGTGTTCAGAGTTTTCCCATTGCTCAATAAAAAGAAATATGTTACATTAATGTAAAGAGACATACAGTATATGCCTATGTTTCTTTCTTTCTTTGTGGTTGTATCATCAAAAAGACAAAGTGAAATTACGAATCCAAACTGCCTCTGTTAACATACACCTCCCTGCTTCTTCTGGTTAATATTAGGGGTTCGTTTACTTCTTAAATTATTAAAATGAATGGTTAAGTACGCGGTTAGTTGAAACGTTGTTCAGTCAACAAAGGGCTTACAGTAGCTAGCGGGAGTCTGTAGGTTGCGTCCTCGTTGCCCAGGGACATGGTGAATTTACAGTGTTAAATTATGTGAATTTAAAGTCTTATTTGGAACTTGGTAGGGTAGGGTCGTTTTTTTTTAGATGATTTGGACTATTTGTCCTTCACTTAATATCAGCAAAAATTTCGCATATACTCCCAACATTTCACCAGAAAGGTATGCTGTGATAGACGTCTCATCTTGTTCAGAAATGCGTGCTCGGAATCCCCAATAGTTTCCTGTTGAAAGCAACTACATTGAGCAAATATTGAACATCCAGGGCACGTGACTGGATGTAGCCCTAATGTCTGCTTGTTTAAACACCATAGACTATATAAATACATGGACAATTCATGCTGTCCAGACTGACATTTGTTGTTTATTTGCTTAGTGGGCAGAATTTAAACTACTACTTCAAGTAATAACTCAAATACATTTCTTTGTTTAAAATGCTAACTGGATTTGCTATTAACACCTTGGCCACACTGGTCCCCTGTGTGGCCAAGGGGACCAGTTATTTTATCATAATTTAATGTGAAAAATGTGAAATGTGAAAAATAGATATTAATATCTATGTTTTGAATATAATATTTTTTTATATTTACTTAATAATATGGATATTAAAATTGGACAAAATCATAACTTCTAAAATGAAAGAATCTAAAGGGTGTGCAATTATAAAGGTGAGATGAACAGATTGATGTTGATGCCATGTCTGTAGGCTATGCTGTTTTTGAGCTTTTGAGACATATATGTTATTAATAAATACATTAAAATATGATAAAATCATAACTTCAATAATGGAAGAATCTAAAGGGTGTCCATTGTGAAGGGACCTAAGGTGAACAGATTGATGTTGGTCCCATGTCTCTAGGCCATGCCTTTTCTTAGTTATTGATCAATATGGCTTATTAATAATGATATGAAATTATTATAAAATCATAACTTCTGAAATGTAGATAGCTAAATGGTGTGCATTGTGTATAGGCCAACATAGAATCAATAGCCATTCATTTCATGGTCTGGCCATACAGCCTTTACAGCTGTAGTAAATAAAAAGTAAATATGAGTTAATTTCAAGTTGTGCAAAGTATAAAAGTATAAAATGTCATGTCTCTAGGCCATACAGTTATTACAAATCAAACCTTCTGACGGTGGTTGTCCCAAAAGAGCCTTCATAGTATTGGATACGTATGGAGCAGAGCTTCACTGTAGTCCGGTTGTCAGTAACGCACCTCGGCACTTATGTAGAAAAACCAATTTCTTTCTAACTTTCCGTTGGCGTCACACCTTACCTCAAACACCAAACAAACACACACACACCTTGACAGGCTGGGTTTCTCTCCTGATCAATGTCCACATTATTTGTTCATGTGTATATGTCTAATCATTTTAAGGGGTCCAAATGTTTTCTGGTTTTGGTCAATCCAAAATACCATTGAGACCCAGACCATCTTGTGCACTAATAGGCAATACACCCCTATCTGCTTCTAAATGCTTGTAAGTATACTCACATAAATCACTACTGAAGTGATAGTCTTGTAGAATGTGCATGTTTTATTTTTGTATGCTTGATGTCATGATGTATTCTGTATCATATGTTACAGCACCCTCAACCAACTCACTTTTTTTCTATTGTGATATACTGTATGTTTTATCATGCTATGGGCATCTTTGGCTACATGCAGAATCCTGATGTATACCAGATATGGGACATGAAACAAGACACTTTGTTCATCCTGAGTATGCATTTCACTCTGAAACTTTGTCTTTTAGCTGGAGCTCATGTTCATAGTACATGCTCAAGCTCATGTTCATACCCAGATCTGTTAATAAATATTTAATTTGATTACCAGCTTCCACCAAATCTTTAAATTTAATTTTTAATGATAAAATGATCATGATCAATAAATGATCAAATCAATTGGCATCAACCAGCAGAATTCCAGCAACTGCAAACAGTAGGTGAACAGATTTGTAACATTTTCAAAGTGAAAATTCTACATACTGTACTGGTGAAGAATTGTGATGTATTGATAATACATTAAAGGTTCTCTATGTAATATTTTGAGATTAAAACATTAAAAAAAATCTACAAAATTGATCAAGGCAATGTTTAAAAATAATGTTATGGACGTCCTGTTAATGACATCATTCTCCTTTGTTGCGGAGATATGTATAGAATAGATATGTATAGGCTAACCTGCTAGCATATGGGCCGTACTGCCTTGTACTACCACTTTGTATCGCAAGGGGTGAAGTCCGTAACTGTAGCATCCAGTCTACCCTTGGCCCAACATGAACAGACGAAGAAGAAGCTGCTGTGAGGGCGTATGCTTACCTGTTGTCAATCAGGTACGGTCCTGCCCACTACATCAATACTGTCCCCCATCCCCGTAAGGTAAAGCAAAGGAATTATTGAAAAAGAGTTCGATCGTTGGAGACGACTCTTGCACAATTTAGGAATGACGTTTGATGCAGATCTCGGAATATTTCTTATAGACAGGTAACTAACTTGTTTACGATTTGGCGCTTTGGAAGTAGAACAGGGGGTTTGCGTCTCTGCCCGGCTCCTGCCGCAAAAAAGAGAGCGAGCAAGAGAAAGCGAAAGAGAGAGCGAGAGAGAGAGAGAGAAAGAGAGAGAAATTGCTATGCCCTACTCGCAGACTTAACACTCTTCTCAATAACGGAATTAACTCGTCTGAATAGACTGTCACCAGTCACCAGACTTATTTCACTGGTTGTCATAACCTAAATGAGAACGGTTTATTTGAGTAGGCTATTCAATCAACTGCAAGTGTATGTCTGTGTATGTATATTGTGTTGGCTACAAGGTGGAGCTATGAAGATGAGGGGCGTGATTGTATTGACTTCTTCTAATGATAGTGGGTGGACACCACTACATTATGGTGGTATGCTGCCCCCTAACTGCTTGGAATGTGGAGTTTGAATTAGATGGCTGGCCAAAACTACATAGAGCACCTTTAACAAAAAGTATGACTTAACCAATATACAGCATTCTTAAGAATATTGTGGTTTGTGTAAGCAGTATTGAGATTTTCCACAGAAGTTGTTTCCTGTGGAGGACAGTGATACAGAAAAGGTTTGAGTATTGAGCCATTGTGTTATTCGTAAAATTAGTTTAAAAAAAAATAAGGTCGAAATAACATTAATTTAGAGGTTATAGTATTAAAGAAAAGTTATATTGTGAAATATGGAATGCAGCCAATTTTAGTGTGAAGGAGAATTAGGTTGAACTACTGTTTGTGAACAGAACTGTTACGCCATTGTAGCACAGATTGTTACAAGTTGGCGAACATTTGCGAACATATTCAAACAGTTTTCCATCTGCTTTGAGTTCGCCGTGAACATTTGCAAATGCAAGCAAACAGTCTGAGGAGTTAGTTCTCAGCCAACACACATTGATGCTGGATGAAGTGACATTATCATTTTTGAATGTTTACACAAAACATTTATAGTTCAAAGCAAATGTGTTCGCCATGAATGTTGGGCTCAGTGCTGCCTCTAGGTTACAAAATTCAACCACACTGAACCCTCTGCATATGCAATGCCCCGTGATCCTACCCCAAGTCACGTGAACACTGTGACAGAATGTTCTACATTTGTAGAGAGAGGAAGTGCTCTGTGTTAAGAGGTAGAAATGGTTTCAATATACTGTAGCAGAGTGGCTAGAAGAGGCCAATTTGTCTGGCACTGATTAAGTCCCATGACAATTTAGGTGAGGCCAGGGATGAGATAAGGTATCACCCGTCAGACCGGGAAAATCCTAACCACATTATTGTTATCTTCCAGAAAAAGTCAGGTGAGACGTGTTTTACTATACAGTGACAAGTCAGTGTTTTCTGCTAGTGAGATCGATTTAAGCTGTACCAAGTCCCCGTAAAGAAGTGCAATAGGTGTACCTCTTCATCTGATTAAGATGAGGTTAAGGCCCATATTCAACAGCATTTAGACACACAAGTGGTCTGTGAAAATATCAGCACAAAATTAGCAACCTGTGGATGTGTGTGGATCGGCAACTAAACTGTTCGATGCGCAAAGATGCGTTTCCCCTACCTCGCATTGAGGAATCGTTGGTTGCACCCAGCAACCTGTAGCCATAAAAGGATGAAATGAAAACTATTTGCACTCCATTTGACCAGTGTTAATAGAACGGAATGTCACTCTGACTTTGTAATCACCAGCTGACTATCAGCAGTTAATGGAGCAGATATTTGGGGCCCAACACTAACTCTCAGTTGCTGTATTTGGACGATGTCATTGTGTTTTCTGCAACAGTTGAGGAACATTCAGTGCCTGAATACAGTGCTTGGCCGACTAGAAGGCTTGATGGGAAAATGGGCTAAATTAGCCTTCTTTCTCAAAGAGGTGAGATACCGTGGGAATTTTATCTTCTCCAAAGGTGTTGCAATTGATAGGTAAAATTGTAGCAGTGGCTAACTGGCAAAAGCCCAAGTATGTGACAAAGCTTGGATCCTTTTTGGGGTTTGAAAGTTATTACAGGCCTTTTGTCAAGGGCTTTGCTCATGGTTGCCAACTTTGAAGGCTGACTTGGCATGAGAATCGTAATATTGAAAAGAAAAAAAAAAGCTGTATTTTTTGGCGTGAGATGCATTGAAGTCAATGGAATGATCTTTTTCATGCTAGCCAGATGCGTGAGAGTTGGTAACCCTGCTTTGCTAACCTGACATGCCAAATGGATTCTTTCACAAGTCCATCTGGGAAGCTGTCCATAGGAACTGTTTGTTTAGGGCAGTTTCTGTCATAAACATCTTGTGACTTGATTGGATAAACCATTTGTCACCGTAACTTCAACCACTCTGACAATTGTAGTGCCGAAATTATAGCTTAGCCAAAGTACAAATAGACTTCAGGGGCCCCATCTGTTTCCCCTTTCTCTGAAATATGTTAATTCATGTCTCTGGAAAGATAAATAAACACCGTCTGCCACCTTCTGCAAGATAACGGCATGAAGGGTCCTGTTCTCACATCCCATATTGCAGTTGGGTCACGACTGCCTGCCATTATAAATATACGGCGGACCTGTATGACTGCTTAGACACTCTGTGAAGGGTTGTACCATTCATGCAAGAATTAAATAAAAACCAACAAAGACAAGTTCTGCTGTCTCTCAGTTTATTTAGGTCTAGAAATTATTTTTCCACCACACCAACAAACCATATGACATATCAAATTAAACTATCGCCAAAACAAGTTGGGAGTAGATCGAAAACATATTTTTCATCTAAAAAGGCTTTCAATGCTGTTGTTCTATTTTCAATGAAGATTTAGTCTTCAGTTGAGATCAAACTGACGATATAGCATCATCTACATTTACCTTTGTAGGATCCGCCATTGTTAATTTCAAGTAACTTTCTCTCAACGATAACGCTGATTTGACAGTTCAGATGCTACTCAAACTACAATCGCGTTGATCCAGGCCTTTCCAGACTGATTCTCGCAGCAAAAATAAATTGAAGCTCGCGAGATCAGGATGGTCATGCGAGGCTACTGCTTTGCTTCTCCTCTACACTAATTTGTAGCTGTCTTGACCAACACCAAAACCAAAATGGTGCCTGGAAAATCATTGATGGAATTACAGATTCAGGAGTGCCAACAAAACTTTGATGAACTGAAGAGCAGGTTAGTCAGTGCCCAAATTTTTCCTGCCTTTTATTCTAGAGGTTGACACCAGCCATAGTGGGTTAGGAGCAGTCCTTTCCCAGAAACAGGAAGGAAAGGTTTGGCTAGTCACAAATGCTAGTCGCTAGATATTGCACTCTGTACGCTTGTGATGTACAGAGTGCAATATGTCTAATTATAGCTCCATGAAGTTGAAGTTCCTGAGTTCCTGGAGTTCCATGAAGTTGACGTACTTACTATGGCAGAAGTGCATAGAACACAGCGACAATAATCACCTCAGCCACCACATGACCAAACTGGGTGCAATGGAGCAACACTGGGCTGCCCAGCTTTCAGAATTTGTTTTCTCAATAAAGTACCAGATGGTCATGATAATGGCAATGCAAATGCACTATCAAGGCAGTACTTACCATGTGTGCAACCTTTGTCCCTGTACATATACCTCCTTAAACTGTTCAAACAATATTGGAAGCATATTTAAGAGGTGTCCCAAAATGTTTTATCCATATAGTGTAATGTGTTTTGTTAATTTAGTTAGTTTAATGTGTTGATATTTTACTCAAATAATCCAATTAATAGTTTGAGATATTTGGTTAACATGTAAAGCTTAGTGATAAAAATTACCCATATCTTAATTGATAATCATTAATTGATTAAGAAGTATCCCCACACCTGCCCACGGCAGGTGTAGGGGGCTCCAGTAGGGGTCTCCATAGTTCTGCTGGGAGACTTCATTGCGCACATGGGCAATGATGGAGATACCTGGCGAGGCATGATTGGGAGGAACAGCGTACCTGATCTAAACCCGAATGGGTGTTTGTTATTTGACTTCTGTGCTAGTCGTGGACTGTCTATAACGAATACCATGTTTGAACATAAGGATGTGTACGCAGTACCAGAGCACCCTAGGCCAAAAGTCAATGATCAATTTTGTAATCGAATCATCTGATCTGAGGTCACATGTTTTGTAAACTTGGGTGAAGAGAAGGCCAGAGCTGTCAGCTGATCACCATCTGGTAGTGAGTTGGGTCAAGGGGAGGGGGAAGACGCTAGACAGACCTGGTAAGCCCAAGCGGGTGGTGAGGGTGAACTGGGAATGTCTGGAGGAGGCCACTGTCCATGAGATCTTTAACTCATACCTCCGGCAGAGCTTTTCTGGCACCCCTGTGGAGGTTGGGGACATTAAACCTGAGTGGGCAATGTTTAAAGCCTCCATTGCTGAGGCTGCAGCGGAGAGCTGTGGTCTCAAGGTCTTAGATGCCTCAAAGGGCGGTAACCCTGGAACATCGTGGTGGACCCCGGTGGTCAGGGAAGCCATCCGACTGAAGAAAGAGGCCTTCCGGGATATGTTATCCTGGATGACTCCAGAGGAGGTTGCAAGGTACCAGCCTCGGCCATGAAAGAGGCAAAGCAGCGGGTGTGGGAGAAGTTCGGCGAAGACATGGAGAAGGAAAACCATCCGCCACCTCAGGAAGGGGAAACAGGGAACCATCCAAGCTGTGTACAATAAGGATGGGACGCTGTTGACCTCAACTGATAATATTGCAGTGGAAGTAACTTCTGAATCTGACTAACATGCCCTCTAGCATAGAGGCAGAGTTGGAGGCTGATGGGGGATCATCGTCAGTTTCCCTGGTGGAAGTCACTGAAGTAGTCAAACAACTACACAGTGGCAAAACCGCGGGGATTGATGAGATCCGTCTGGAAATGCTGAAAGCTCTGGGTGTGGAGGGGATGTTGTGGATGACATTGCTCTTTAACATTGCGTGGAAGTCTGGGACAGTGCCTAAGAATTAGCAGACCGGGGTGGTGGTTCCCCTGTTCAAAAAGGGGGACCAGACAGTGTGTGCCTATTATAGGGTTATCACACTTCTCAGGCTCCCTGGTAAAGAGTACTCCAAGGTGCTGGAAAGGAGGGTTCAGCCGATAATCAAACCTCGGATTGAAGAGGAACAGTGTGGTTTGCGTGGAGGGGGTTTTGGAGTTTGCCCATCTGGTCTCCATGTGTTTTGTGGATCTGGAGAAGGCGTATGACCGGGTCCCCAGGGAGATACTGTGGGAAGTGCTGAGGGAGTATGGGGTAAGGGGTTCCATTCATAGGGCTATCCAATCACTGTATGCCCAAAGTGAGAGATTGTCTGGATTCTTGGCAGTACATCAGACCCGTTCCAGGTGGGGGTTGGTATCCGCCAGGGCTGCACTTTGTCACCCATTTAGTTTGTGATATTCATGGACAGGATATTGAGGCATAGTTGTGTTGCGGTTCGGTGGCCTGGGGATCTCATTGTCCTGATGGCATCATCGGTCCATGACATGCAGCACTCACTGGATTGGTTCCCATCCAAGTGTGAAGCAGCTGGGATGAGGATTAGCACATCTAAATCTGAGGCCATGGTTCTCAGCAGGAAATTGATGGAGTGCCTACTCCAGGTAGGGAATGAGTCCTTACCCCAAGTGAAGGAGTTCAAGTACCTCGGGGTCTTGTTTGCATGTGAGGGGACATTGGAGCAAGAGATTGGTCAGAGAATCAGAGCAGTAGGAGCGGTGTTGCAGTCACTTTACCGAGCCATTGTAATGAAAAGAGAGCTGAGCCGGAAGGCAAAGCTGTCGATCTACCAGGCAATTTTCATTCCTACCCTCACCTATGGTCATGAAGGCTGGGTCATGACCGAAAAAACAAGATCACGGGTACAAGCGGCCAAAATGGGTTTCCTCAGGAGGGTAGTTGGCATCTCCGTCAGATACAGGTGAGAAGCTCAGCTATCCGAGAGGGGCTCGGAGTACAGCCGCTGCTCCTTCACGTCGAAAGGAGCCAGTTGAGGTGGTTCGGGCATCTGGTAAGGATGCCCCCTGGGTGCCTCCCTAGGGAGGTGTTCCAGGCACGTCCAACTGGGAGGAGGCCTCTTGGAAGACCCAGGACTAGGTGAAGAAATTATATCTCCATGCTGACCTGGGAACGCTTCGGGATCCCCCAGTCATAGCTGGTTAATGTGGCTCCGGAAAGGGAAGTTGGGGTCCCCTGCTGGAGCCGTTACCTCTCTGACCCGACTCCGGATAAGTGGTTATGGATGGATGGATGGATGAACACAAAAGAAAAAGGAATGTGCAGATATCTTATTTTGTACACTTTGTTTATCTTGGCATAATGTATATCATATGTTAGAGCACCCATGACCAACTCATTGACCATAGGGAAACATATCCTGTATGTGTTTTCCTATTGTGAAATGTGTTATCAAAGTGTGGTCCTTTTTGACATGCACAATCCGGATGTATACCATATATGGGACATGAAACAAGAAACTTTGTTCACCCTGAGTATAAGGCTTGCATTTCAGTGTGAAACTTTGTCTGCTAGCTCAAGATCATGTTCGAGTGGCACACCCATATCTATTCATAAATATTTAAATTGAATATCCAGCTTCAACTGAATCTTTTAATTGAATTGTACTAAAATGATCATACCCAATACATCATGTTAACATAGATTAAGTGTGTTTTTATTGTGGGGAAGTATTAGGATCCATTTGAGTTTTCTACTTTCTACATAATTGCGTTATTCTGCCAATTGGTTGTCATGACATGTATGTTAAAGATTGGGTGCACATCAACATCCTCAGATAGCACAAAGTACATACGTGGTGATGGGTGTTGCAGATTCTAATGAGGAGGTGTGGCTGCATATAAAAAGAGACGCTCTTGGAAACTGACTGTTACTACTTCTTTGGATCTGATCAACCCAGTAAGTTTATTTTCCAAAATAACACATTCTACTTTAATTGTGATTCAACTTTCTAAGGACCTATCAATTTGTGTATGCATTTGCGTCTATTATGTTATATTGCATTTTATTATTTGTGCTTTTAGATAGTGAGAATTAAACATTAAACTCAGTCTTTTGTTTATCCTTCAAGCTGTTCTGTACTTTACATTTCCTTCCTGATGGACACAGGTTGTTATAGATGAAAAT
The DNA here is from genome assembly GCA_027564795.1 of Aphredoderus sayanus. Classification (NCBI taxonomy): domain Eukaryota; kingdom Metazoa; phylum Chordata; class Actinopteri; order Percopsiformes; family Aphredoderidae; genus Aphredoderus; species Aphredoderus sayanus. Next base: position 24,373 of record JAODUG010006786.1, on the reverse strand, counting down.
ATTTAGCAGGTTCTTCCTGCTCAAGAACAGAAGATACTGAAAGATAATACATTATGTTCCACAACTGGTCAAATTGGTTTTGTGTTTTCATGTAAAGCTTCAATAACACTTGTTTCAATCAATTTCAGGATTTAGATCTGAAATTTGGAAATGTGGAACCAGAACCAAGGTAACTGTGGTTCATGTTTTCTAACATGTACATGTTTTACTGTACATACTTAAGGTGTTCTCTTTACATACTACATACATACCACAAATACGTCACATAGACTATCTTATCTTAACTGAATCCTGTTTCCATGTTACAATAGGACACCAGTATCCACAGGGATACCCCAACCAGCCTCAACAACCCATTGCAGGAGGTTTTCCCCAAAGACCCCCTGGCTCCATGCCTCTGCCAACAAGCCCTGTGCCCTACATCCCTGGTGGTTACCCTGGCAACCCTCCTTGTGGAGGTCGTGGTGGGCAAGGACAAGGAGGACCCCGGCCAGGCTCAGAACATGGACATGGACATGGTCATGGACATGGTCATGGACATGGACATGAACATGAACATGAACATGAACATGGACATGGACATGGCCATGGCCATGGACATGAACATGAACATGACCATGGGCATGGACATGGACATGGACATGGCCATGGACATGGACACGAGCATGACGCACATGGGCATGGACATGAGCATGAGCATGATGGACATGATCTATTTGGCCTCGGACACAAGCACAAGCATGATGATAATCATTAGAAATGCCATAAGAAGGGAAGACATGCAAAGTGTCCTATTAAAATCAGTTCATTTAAATACCTTTTTCCCCTTCAATTTATGTTCAATGTTTGCAATATTCTGCTGTATACAATATACCATATAAGACATGCATTTACACTATAATTACAAATTCGCCTGCAAATATTCCCCTTTACTCCCACTGCCCTGTAGCCTCGCGAGATCAGGATGGTCTCACGATGCTACAGGCTAGGCTTCAATTTAATTTTGCCACAAGAATCAGTCTGGAAAGGCTAGGGATCATTGCGACTGTAGTCCGAGTAGCATTTGAACTCAAATCATCGTCGTTATTGCTACGAGCTTGGATGACGACAGAGAAAGCGACTTGGAAACTTGAAAATAACACTGGCGGATCCTAAAGGCTTAATGTAGATAATGCTATATCGTCAGTTTTATCTCAACTGAAGATTATATCTTCGTTGAAAATAGAACAAACAACAGCATTGAAGGCTTTTTTAGACGGAAAAGATGTTTTCGCTCTACTCCCAACTGGTTTCGGCAAATGTTGTATTTCCTACGACGTCATACTGGTTTGAGTGGTTGAAGTTACGGTGACAGACAAATGGTTTAATCAACTGAAAAGATGTTTATGAAAGAAACTGCCCTAAACAAACAGTTCCCATGGACGGCTCCCCAGATGGAGTTGTGAACAACATTCCATCTGGCATGTCAGTTTAATTGCCCTGGTAGTGCTCTGAAAACATATTTCCCAATTTGTTTTTCTTGCAGTCTTCAAGTAGTTTCTGCAGCAGTGACACTGCCTAGCTAAACCCTCCTTGAAGTAAAATAATATTTTTTTCTATGGACTTGAAGCAGAATATTTGTTTGTATTTTGTTTGGGTATATTCCAATTCAGATGTATTTTCTAATGCTCAATACAATAAATTACATAAGAAACATCAGGTAAATTCCTAAGATTTTTTGGGTTGTTTGTGGTTGTATCCTTAAAACATAAAGTAAAAATAATGCAATTCAAATGAAGTCCTTCTTAGACATTGGGACAGGTTTTGTGGGCTACAACACCGACAGAGGTGGTCTATTGCAGGAGTAGCCAACCCTGGTCCTGGAGAGCCACAGTCCTGCATGTTTTAGATGTCTCCCTGCTCCAGCACACCTGATTCATATGAATGGGTCGCCTGATAACGACCCATTCAGGAATATATTTGGCTGTAGTGTAAAACCTGCTACACATGGAGTTGCAGAAAAAACAGTCACACTTCTTCTGAAAAGTTCCCCTGGTGCCACATCCTTGGGGGTCTGGGGTATGTTGGTGTGTGTGCTCATTCCTTCAGTGTCTTTGGTTTTCCATTCTCTGACGGAGATTGAAGTGGTTGGGGAGCAGGTCTGGGGTCCCCAGATATTTAGTGTTTCGGGGATGGTGGGAATGGGACTCCGGATGTTTGGGCTTGATGTTTTGTTTCATTGGTTGATTGATTGATTGATTGATTGATTGATTGATTGATTGATACACAGGTAGGTAACATAGGCTCTGCAAGATACACCAACAGCTTCAAACTTCAGACCAAGAACATTGGGCCTTAATCACCAATAACATCCTAAGAATTTTTTTTAATGTGTTTTTAAAAAGTTCCTAACAAAAGTTTATGTCTAATTCAAGACGTCTTCTTAAATAGCAGAATTGTTCGCAAATGTGTTCTTAGAATGATGAATCCCAATGTCTCAATGTAAGTTGAAAGCTCGTGAGCGTTGCTCCTGTTTAGCATAGGTCAACACTTAGAGAAATGTCGAAATGACGCGGTGGCGTCATCAATCACATATTATTGGATGGAAAGGTTAACCGTTAACATATTTTATGTGAATTGAAGTCAGAGAAAGGCAAGATTATTTATATACGTCTATCATAATTCACACAGAACGGCAATGGAAAGTCCTTCACAAATGAACAGATGTGTAGGGTGTATTTAGTTTTTAATTTACATTAAAAAAAATATTTATTAACGCAAACAAATAATAGGATGTAGTGAAAATAATTAGTTACAAAATTGTAAAGGACATAAATATAAAGTGTTTAATTATAACTGATTAAAACGGTGTAACTACTTGTTTTGCGCGAACATGTCAGCTCTCAATTGTGAGAGAGTGCTTTTGAGTTTGCGGAGATTCTGTTCTTACCCAAGATAAAATTTTGGATGTTGGCACCAGAAATGATGGATGACCGGGAAAAATATCTTACTGATTATTATATAGAAATTGTCTGTCAGTTGATGTGCCTGATGGATGGGAATGGAGTGATTACGTGCGCTGAACTGTGCCCTGACTGCTTTGACTGCTGTCAAATGTAGCCTGCTTCAAGCCAGATCATTGCCTATTGTGTCATGCGAGTCCATGCATGTAACCTATCCACTCCATTCCCATCCATCAGGCACCCCCCACCCAAACGATGCACCCAACTTAGAGAGCTTCCACTGACACACCCCTATAGTATCTATAGGATACTATCTAAACAACTTATTGTGGAGTAACACTGGAACCGAAAGGGTTCTCTGGGTGAATGTGTTACCTGTGGAATGTTGACTGAAGCCATTAAAGCAACTCAATTTGTAAATAAATGAGTCTCGTCATTCATTAAAATATCTGTCAGGATATTACAGACCAGTCGATTGCAATCAACTTGTTGGTGTCCCTTGAGCTACAGATACCAAAACTGTAACAGGCTGTAAATATGTTTATTTCTGTCTTGTACAATACAAATTATATTAGGTTTCAGTCTCTCAATACTTAAAGTGAGACTTTACCCCCAGTACTGATCTGATACCAGTGTTAAATTAATAAGCTGTATTCCTCACTGAGAAGGAGACTGGTAATCATAATGTACGTGTACGGAAACATCAGGCTTGAGTTTCCAGATTTGTAAAATAAACATTTATCATACACACATATGGTATATATTATATTGTATATTGCATATTAACCGGCCCATATTAGCATATTAACAGCTTGGGTAGAGTTATTACATTGGATTTAATGTAATAATAGATTTCTGATTGAAAAAGAGATTAGCACCATCTAGTGTTTTAATTCAGTGGTTATAGTTTTTGTTGTTCAGGCAGAGAATGTTGAGGTGTAGAACATTCAACAATATTGGAGATAATATTCTGTACGTTTTGTTGATAAATCTTTTGCGCTGAGACATCGCACCATTGTCTGTTTTATCTAATGTGTTATAACAGTTCATTAATGATTTATAAAGTGTTCATAACATTTATAACATTATTCATATTCATATTTTCATTAATGTATAAACCCTTTATATGGATAGCATTATTTTAAAGTGGTACCCTATTGAGTAAAAAAATATTAATTGGATTTTGGATCCAATTACAGTTATACAATTGTACTTAACTCATGTATTTTTATTCCTGTATTAATATTCTCATCTTCCAACGCTGCATTCCATCTTTGGAATTATGACTGTCATCAATGTTGGTGTCACACCTTAATCCCACACCAAACAAGCAGACAACACTATCCTAACCTACACAATATCTTTCCAATCTGGAGCTTCTTAGGCAGCACCCTATGGCATTGAAGGGAGTTCATATATCAACAAGCTTTCTCCAGAATTACTTACTATACATACTTGTAATTATACTAACTCTCTTTTAGATGATACATGTTTTGCGCTTTTTTATTCTGGAGAAATATGAGGATTTTTCTGCTTGAAAGTAATATACAAATGCCACTCGTGCTGGCATACAAGACGGTACATAGAACGGCCCCAAGCTATCTCCAAGCAATGGTCCGGTTCCAGCTCATTCCAGCTCGCTCATCAAAGTCTCGCCTTTTCTCCGTCCTGGTACCTAAGTGGTGGAATGAGCTTTCACCAGCAGTCAGAACTGCAGAAACCCTTCCCATCTTCTGTAAGAGACTCAAGACACATCTCTTCACAACCACCTTGGTACCTTGACAAGTGACCTCACCACCTCTTAGCATGCCTAATGAAACCCTGCACTTACTTCTCATGCTCTTATCTCTCTATAAAAAAATAAATAAAAAGAATTGTATGAACTTTGTTAGCTAGGCCATTACCTATTCCACTTTATTGGCTAGGCTATTAACTATTGCACTTTATTAGCTAGGCCATTAACTATTGCACTTTATATGTTTGTCTATGTGGTGGTAGGTATAATGACATTATGCTGCACTTGTTTCTATTTAGAATATTGTTTGCTTATTATTGCTAGTATATGATCTGTCCAACTACTGACAAATGTACTACATGTAAGTCACTTTGGATAAAAGCATCTGCCAAATGTCGTAAATGTAAATGTAAATGTAAATGTACAATAACACAACAGCGTTAATCTGTAATTTGGTTGTCATGACTTTATGTGTACTTATGTTAAAGATTGCATAAACGTCCACACAAATCGCAAAGCACATACTGTACATGGTGATGGGTGTTGCAGATTCATATTAGGAGGTGTGGCTGCACATAAAAACAGAGACTCTTGGAGAGCTAATAGACCGGTACTTCTTTTCTGGATCTGAACAACCCAGTAAGTTTATTTTCCAAAATAACACAGTAAACTGTAATTATGATTAAACTGTCTTAGTGCTGTTGACCTAGCAGCCTGTATGCACTTACAGTATGTATAGGTTATATTACATTGTATTGTTATATTACATTATATTATTGTGCTTTTAGGTAGTGAGAAAGTATTAAACTCAGTAGACCTATTAGTCTGTATGAGTTTATGTATTAGGTTATATTATATTGTACAGTATATTACATTATATTATTGTGAGTTTAGGTAGTGACAACATTTATATTATATTTAACTCAGTCATTTGTTCAACGTTCAAAATGTTCAAGAAGGCAAACATTGCCTTCCCGATGGACACACCTTTAGCAGGCTACATTCCTCTTCCTGCTCAACAAGTCTATACCGGAAGATATTATGTTCTATTTCAAAATTGGTCAAGTTTTCTGTTTTATGGAATACAAGTGCTGTGTGGTGCAAAGCTTAATTATGCAATTCTTTTCAATCAATTTAAGGATTTGGATCTGACATTTAGAAATGTGGGGACAGAACCAAGGTAACTGTGGTTCAGGTTTTCTCTACTACATAAAGTATTCTCTGTACATGCTACTGCAAACACATCATGTCGACTATCATTGTCAGTGATTATTTCCATGTTACAATAGGAAACCGATATCCACAGGGATACCCCAACCAGCCCATGGCAGGGGGGTATCCCCAAGGACCCCCTGGTTCAATGCCTCTCCCTGGCCAGCCTATGCCCAATGGCCCTGCTGGCAACTACCCTGGCAACCCTCATTTTGGTGGGCAAGGACAAGGACCCTGGCCAGGCTCAGAGCATGGGCGTGAACATGGACATGAACATGGGCATGGACATGGACATGAACATGGGCATGGACATGGGCATGGACAAAAGCATGGACATGGGCACGAGCATGGACATGAGCATGGGCATGGACATGGGCACTAGCACATTCCATAAGAATGGAAGACATCCCATGGGGTAAGATAGTTAGTTATCAGAGTTTGTAAATTAATCAATTTTAAGATGTATGTATGTATGTATGTTTATTTGTAATGTTATGTTTATAGTAAGTATAATATATATATATATATATATATATATATATATAATGTATAATAATAGAGGATGATAAACAATAATATAAACTGTGCCTATAAATGTTTTTCACTCTCACTGCCCTAATCTTCTGAGCACATGTTTCCCTGTTTGTCCTTCCTGTAGTCTTCCAGTAGTTCCTGCAGCAGTGACACTGACTAGCTACTGTAAACACTCCTGGGTTATATGTCAAAAAAAACCATAGGCAGCAGAATATTTGTGCCAAAATTTGCTTGTGATCATAAAAAAAGTATAACTGTAAAACTGTCATAAAATGCTGTTTAAAAATGTGCAGAATATTAAAGAATTATGAAATCTTTATATAAAGTTTTATACATATAGCATACTTACCATATAGCTAAACATTCATATACTTTATTTTTACATTTGGATGTAACTATTAATGATTATAAATGTTTAATTATGCATTTAGCAAGAAGATTGGCTATGCTATGGTGTTTTAACCTTATTTAGCAGTCTATGTAACAAGCAAGTGCAGGCGTGAATCAAGAATGACGCTGAGACCAGCAGTTACTTGGTGTCTTTTTATCAAAAACACACTCACTGCAGTTGCAGTGCGACACAACAAAAACCCAGAAACTAAACATCCCCAGGCCTAAATACCCAAACCCACAGGTGCACACAATGAATAATCAAACAAGGGTGTGAGTTAATGGGGTGCATTGGGGAAGAACGAGGGAGGACCAGGAGCACACCGGCGAGGAATCGGGGAAGACACCCTGGGCATTAAAATCTACATCAAATATATTATATTCATATTAAACGCAAAAGGATTGGTGTACAGCAAGATGTTTTTTAAATTAATTTAATTACAATTATGTTATTAGATAGTAATATTTTAAGAAATGAGCATATGTTTTTATCTTTTTATCCCTCTATCAATATTCTCATCTTCCTAGTCTTACCTCCACATTCTTGCATTGAAATGACGTACATGTTGGTGTCACACCTTAACCCCACACCAAACATACACACCTAGACTGGTTTTCTCTCTGGTCAGTGTCAACACTATTTGGTCACGTGCAGATTGGCCTAATCTTTTAATGTATAGTTTCGGATTCATATGTTAAAATGATTTGGTCTACCCAATTGAGCTCCAGCATGGACCTTCTTGTTAGCATCAATGAGCAAGACCCCTATCATCTTCTTAATGCTTGTAATTATACTCACAATAAGCTGCACTGTATAAAGTGTGGATTTTTATTCTGGGGAAATATAAGTATCCATTTTTTCAACTTGGAACCATATGAAAACACAACAGAATATGTTATGTATAGTTTAGTTGTTTAATTATGTATTGACAAAGAAGAGTGGATATGCTATTATGTTTTAACCTTATTTAGCAAGCTACATTAAATATCGATTATATTCATATTAAACGCAAAATGATTGAGGTGCGGCAAGATGTTTTTTAAATTAATTGAATTACATTTATGTTATTACATAGTAAAATACAAAAGACATTAGCATATTTTTTATCCCTCTATCAATATTCTCATCTTCCTACCTCCACATTCTTGCATTGAAATGACTTCCATGTTGGTGTCACACCTTAACCCCACACATACACACCTTGACAGACTGGTTTTCTCTCTGGTCAGTGTCAACATTGACCCCCTATAATCTTCTTAATGCTTGCAATTATACACACAATAAGATGCACTTAATAAAGTGTAGATTTTTATACTGGGGAAATATGAGGATCATTTGTGTGTTTTCGCCTTGGAAACATGAAAACAAACAAGTTTTTATGCATAATTTAGCTGTCGTGACATTACGTGTATTTATTTTAAAGATTTCACGGATTTCAACATTCTCAGATATCACAAAGCGCATACTGATGGCCGTTGCAGATTCATATCAGGAGGAGTGGCTGCATATAAAAAGAGAGGCTCTTGGAGACAGACTGGCACTTCTTCTCTGGGTCTGAACATCCAAGTAAGTTTATTTTCCAAAATACATATTGTAATGCTCAAATATCTAAGTAGACATATCAATCTGTATGAGCTTCTGTATTATGACATATTCTGTTATATTGTATAATAGTATTGTGCTTAGTTAAACTCAGTCCTTTGTTGAACCTTCAAGCATATCAAGAATGCTAAAACCGTATACTGTACTATACTTATACTTGACATTTCTTTCTTGGTGGATACATTTTGTCATGGATTATAATATAGCATGCAACAGAAAATAACACTGGGAGATAATATTTCTATACTCTTTCTATTCCACAACTGGTCAAACCAGTTTTATGTTTTCTGTCACAAATACTGTATGTAAGTGATCTGTGTGATGTAAACATTATAACACTTGTTTCAATCCATTTCAGGGTTTTAGTTTGAAATTTGAAAATGTGGAACCAGAACCAAGGTACCTGGTTCATGTTTTCTCTTTCCTATACATATTAAAGGTGTTCTCTTTACATACTACATACATACTACTGCAAACACATCACATAGACTATCCTATCATAACTGAATCCTGTGTTTCCATGTTACAATAGGAAACCAGTATCCACAGGGATACCCCAACCAGCCTCAACAGCCCATGGCAGGGGGGTATCCCCAAGGACCTCCGGGCTCCATGCCTTTCCCAACAGGCCAGCCTCAGCCCTATGGCCCTGCTGGTGGTTACCCTGGCAACCCTCATGAGGGAGGTTATGGTGGGCAAGGACAAGGAGGACCTTGGGCAGGCTCAGAGCATGGCCATGAACATGGACATGGACATAAGCATGGACATGAGCATCGACATAAGCATGGACATGAGCATGGACATAAGCATGGCCATGAACATGGCCATGAACATGAACATGGACATGGACATAAGCATGGACATAGACATGGACATGGACATGAGCATGGACATAGACATGGACATGGACATGAGCATGGCCATAAACATGAACATGGGCTGTTATACGCCCTCAGACACAGGCACAAGCATGGTCATAATCATGTGAAATGCCATAAAAAGGGGAAGACATCCCATGGGGTAAGATCTAGTTGAATACCATCAGAACTGTCCTATTTAAATCAGTCAATTTCAAGAAATGTATTTACCAATACAATTGTTTTCCTTGCATTTATGTTTACTGTTTGTAATTTTATATTTTCAATAATTTGCTGTATATATTATATGCTAATCAATATTATAAACATTTGTTTAGTTAAAAACGTGCCTGCATAGGTTCCCCTATTCCCTATTAATAACTCATATTCCCTGTTTGTCCTTCCTGCAGGCTTCCAGTAGTTCCTGCAGCAGTGACTCTGACTAGCTTAATACTGCTGGGTTTTATATCTCAATTAAGCGTCTACTGAATTCCTGTTTGTTTATGGTGGTATCATCAAAAAACTGTAAATCACTGCAAATCACTGTAAATTAATTTTATTAAAAATGGTGTTTAAGATTAAACTGTGATTTTTATACGTGTATGTAAAACGTTTTCTTTAAAAAAATATTTTTTTTATGTAATGTACAGTATATTTCCCAAGATGCTTAGCAACACTAAAGTGTTTAAGCCCCATGTAGCAGTCAATATCACATTTTGATTAAATTCATATTGAACACCAAACATTAAAAAATATTTGTGGTGTATTCAGTGGACTGAACATTTTCTATGTTCAGTTAACTTTTTTACTGAATGACATGTTTCATCAAAAACCTCTTTAACTATGTTTAAAGTATTTTATTTTGTTTAATAATGGGCATAATGAATGTTGCTCAGTGATGTTGTATGTATAAAGTGAAGCCTTATTTGTAAATTGTTAGGGTATGGTACATGTTTGTGACTTTGTCCATCACTATTTAATACAAGCAAATGTAGCAAATGTTGCATTCATTACCAAATTATTTCACCTTTTGTGGGCTATAACACTGACAGATGTGGTTGTATCTACCATCATCGTGTGCATCTGCAGCTGAAACAATTTACACCAGTCGTTTTATTCATGTTAGAAATGTGAACATTGTTCAATTCACAGCCCAACCCCTGCCTGTTTTATGGCTTGTGGTCTGTAACACTACCAACATCAACCAATCAGGAGATTTTAAAATGATTTATACATTTATATTTATACGTGTGGACTAGGCATCAGAAAGTAAATCATTATTTTAGTGCAGGCAAGCTAACCAGCAACCCTGTAAGCATTGCAGCACTATCAAGAAGTATGGTAGTAGATTTTCATTGACTGTTAAAATTGTTAGCACTTACAAGTCTGTATACATAATTCCGGAATGACTCGAGTGCAGTGCTTCCTAATTTCAGTCTTTGTTTATTTTAATCATTAACCCTACTTATTTAACAGATTTACAAGAACTGCAAACAGACAGAGTAGCATGTCTGTCAAGTAGGCAGTTCTTGATGCAGTTTGTCAGCACTGACTCTGCGCGACTACCAACTAAGTAGGCTATGCAGCAATGCCACAATATACAGTAGCTACTTAAAGTGACGCTTTATGACATTTTTGTGACTAGATGTCACTCAAAGCACCAGCGTCTTCAGCCAAAACAAATTCTTTGTGGGACACATACACACGCACATGTTGACATGCACGTGCGTCCAGCCTGGCTATGAAAACAAAGAACAGCAATGGATTACAACACACAGCGAGGGTGTAATGTCATTCTTGCTCAGGACTTACTGCACTGCCTATACATACAGTACATAGAAAATAGTTGTTTGCGGTTCTATTAATGTTTAAAATATTGTAAATAGGACCTACATATTAAGAAAAAACTACCTCTTCCAGTGCTTCACTGTGTAGATAAACCTAATCAAATTGATAATTTCCAAATGTTATTTGGTCAATCCAAAAGACCATTATGACCCAGGATGGACTTTATTATCAGCAATGAGCACTTTTAGATGATTTTTATTCTGGGGAAATATAAGGATCAATTTGTATTTTCTTTCCTTTTAATTTTAACTTTTAATTAACAACATAACAACAGTATTCTGTAAATTGGTTGTCATGACATCATGTGTACTTATGTTAAAGATTGCATAAACATCAACACCCTCATAAATTACAAAGCATGTGATGATGGGCGTTGCAGATTCTTTATAGGTGTGGCTGCACATAAAAAGAGAATCTCTTGGAGAGGTATCAGACCGGAACTTCTTCTCTTCATCTGAACAACCCAGTAAGTTTCTTTTCCAAAATAACACATTCTATTGTAATTGTGATTAAACTGTCTTAAGTATATTAAACTATATGATATGATGGTATTTGGTTTTACTACTGTATATTATTGTGTTTTAATAGATTGTGAGACAGAAAGGTACTTTGTTAAAACTTAAAGAAGGCAAACATGGTTATACTTTTTTTATTATGCATTTCCTTTTTGATGGATACATTTTGATATGGATTGACATTTAGCAGGCTACAGTCCTCTTCCTGTTCAACAACTGAAGTCGATACCCGAAGATAACATGTTCTGTGTCACAACTGGTCAAACAAGTTTCTTGTTTTCTGGCATAAGTGGCGTGTGTGGTTCAAAGCTTAATAACACTTTTGATTATTTTAATCAATTTCAGGTATTGGATCTGAAATTTGGACATGTGGGGCCATAACCACGGTAACTGGTTCATGATTTCCCTAAAGTCTTCTCTTTGCATACAATACACTGCAAACACTTCACACTATTTTATCATCAATGAATCCTGTGTTTCCATGTCTTAATAGGAAACCAGTATCCATATGGATATCCAACTGGATACCCAGTCCAGCCTGTTCAGGTCATGGGTGTCCCTGTACCATGGGGAACTACCCCCTTGGTATGCCCTCCTCAGCCCATCGCCCCCACTGGTATTTACCTTGGAAACCTTCCTTATGAAGGTTATCAGCATGGACACCACCATGGACATCACCATGGACACCACCATGGACACCACCACGGACACCACCATGGGCACAGATTCTAACACAAGCATGGGAAATGCCATAGGGTAAGATCCAGTTGGTTACCATCAGAGAAGTGTGTCTAAGTATCTATTCAAATCAGTAACGTTCAAGAAATTGATAACCAATAACATTTAATTCCCTCAATTTATGTCTAATGTTTGTAATATTATGTTTCCAATTATTTGCTATACAATATAGTATATACTGTACCATTATAAACCCACTGTATAGTCTAGTTAAAATGTTTCCTGTAAAAGTATGCCTTTACTCTTAAAGGCCAAAGAATGTCTTTTATTGATCTCATATTTCCCCACCTGTCCTTCCTGCAGTCTTCCAGTAGTTCCTGCAACAGTGACTCTGACTAACTAATCACTCCTGGTGGAAGAAGGAGATAAAACATTTTCTTCTACAGTCTGGACCTGGAAGCCACAGGCAGCAGTATATTTGTGTTGAGATGTTGTTATAGTATATTCAGTTAAAGTTTTATTCCAATACTCAAAAGTAAAAAAAAGTATAATATATAGTCTATCTAACCTATGTTTTAGTTTCACATATGTAGGGCCTATATAAAGATCTAAAAGTGTGGTTTTTTATTGTTTGTTTGTTTGTTTGTTTGTTTGGTTGTATCCTCAAAAAAGTATCTTATATACTGTAAATTGCTAATAATCTAATAAAACGTATATTGAAAATATGGTGAAGATACTATACTGTATATTTGTGTATAGGCTATTGTACTGTAGGCTACTTACTTGTGTTTAGGCAACTGTAGGCTAGGTCATTTTTTATTTTTTTATTAGTTTTTTACAAATTCTGTACATTTACAAATAATATTTGCTACACGTTTAGGTGTTTTAAACTTTTAAACTACTATTTAAATCGCATGTAGCAGTAATTCAATATTATGTCTATACTGTAAATGCCAGAAAGAGCAAAAACAGTTGGTGACAAAAAGGGGGCAAAACTAATTAGGTTGAGGCTGGCTGAGACATTGTGGGCATTGCAGTTGTTATGTAACATTTGGAATGTGCCAGTGTGTTGTGTGTACTCTGGCCTCTACACACTGTGTAGCATGCTACACACACTGATTGAACAGTTTGAACGCTGGTTAACTTCAATGACATTACACAACGTTTGAAACCTTCCAGGTCCTTGAGAGCCACTGTCCTGCATGTTTTTAGATGCCCCTGCTCCAACACACCTGATTCAAATGAATGGGTCATTATCAGGATTCTGCAGAGATTTGTAAGGACACATTCATTTGAATAAGGTGTGTTGGAGCAGGAAGACATCTAAAACATGCAAAGCAGGAGGCCTTCAGGTCCAGGATTGGCCACAATTGCTCTCAAAGGTTTCAAACGGCCACACTGTTTTGGAGAGAACATGCTTGTATTCAAGCAGGAAAAACTGTTTTTAGATTGAACGTGCCCCAGGCAGCATATAGTTCTATGGCCCCAGGTATTAAAGTGTCCTACATCCCATGATGGTAGCAATGCAACCACCAACGCAATATGCAATGCGATCTGTCCTGATGTAGCAAGTTGCTTGGGTGAATGTTCACAATAGCCTTTTTCATTAATTTAATTTCAGACGTTATGATGCATTTCTGGTGAAATAAGATGGTACGATGATATTTGCAACTGGTATTTAAACGTGGCAAACGTATTTGTAAGTATTTCAAGTTAACGTTGCAAAGGTTTTCAAGTAATTGTTACAAGTAATAAAGGTCACTGAACGTCATACACGTTTGATTCACTGAACAAATCCATTATTGCATGAACCAATCAGAAGTAACTTTGTTGGTCTTTCAGGAAGTAAATAATTTCAGTGCAGGCAGGCTTGTCACCCATGGATATATAAGGTACCAACCAAGCAGGCTAGTCAACAGACTGCAATATAGCTATTAGATTACATTACTAAAAGAAATTCAACATGTCAATACGAATTTTGAAGTTCTCTTATAGGTATGTATCCAGAATACAATGTTATACATAGACGTGTATCCACGTCTTTGCAGCTGTCTCTCTTAAGAGGTGAACCTGGGTGCTGTATAAAATACCATTTATTTACAGTACGGTATTACATTTCACTCAGCTTGTCTCATGCTAAAGTTTTTGACGTGGACATTATATTTCCTTCCACCGTAGGTCCCTGTGCAGATTGCGAATACTTCAAGGACAGATGGTAACTATTATACATGTGTTGATGAGCCTACAATTCCTGACCACAGTTTAAATGACGTACTGTAGTAAGAAAATAATGTAATCTTTAGTAGTGGTTGAAACAGTGAGGTCAAGACAATTTACCACAGTTGTTGACTTAATAAAGTTATGATGTAACAGTTGGTTATAAAATGAGTAACCAACCATGTGTATTATGTTGGCCTATGGTGTAATTAGAAACATCCCAGTACTTAATTTATTTTGGTCTGCTTAGTTTTAATGAAGTTGTTGGACTTGTGTCATTTTTGCAGCAGATGTCCAGCCAAGCAGGACCTGATGTTCTCCTGGAGAAAGTGGGTAATGCAGGTGTCATCAGTCTGAACCGACCCAAAGCCCTCAATGCCCTGAATCTGTCCATGATCAGGCACATATACCCACAGCTAAAGGTAAGTTAGTGACATTGCTATAAGCGGTGTGGCTGGCCATTACCCAGTATTGACTAGACTTTACTTTGGCATGACTTTAGACCTTTGTGTATGGCCAGTCAGATTTTTGGTCTCCTCCTGTATTCTTACAGAAATGGGAGGCAGACAGTGAAACTGCCATGGTCATAATCAAAGGATCAGGTGGGAAGGCCTTCTGTGCTGGTGGAGACATCAGAGGTGAGGGAAAACTGGACTTAAAATGTAGATTTAAATGTTTACTTAACCATACCAAAGTAAAGAGCAGAAGTTTCATGCACTGTTTTAGCACTAGACAAAGGATTAGTATTCATTTAAATTGTACATTTACAGCATTTAGCAGATGTGTTTATACAAAGATACTTACAATAATAACATTTGTCAGTAGATGAATATGGCATACACCAGCAATCGTAAGCAAAACAGAATAGTGAGCATACAGTATCATCAAGGCTAATGCCTACATTAACAGTCTGACATGCATCACATACAATTAACAGTCTCACATGCATCACAATCTAAATGTGTGGTGCCAATTTAATAAGCTTTTTACCTTTTTAAGATACATTTTCATTCCACATTGACAGTAGAAAGAAATGTCTTATTTTTTAAATTAAACACTACAACAATTAAAACATTCACACCTCAATAGTTTACTTGAGAATACATTATACAAGTTAAATATGTCAGCTTTGTAGATATTTTAGGACAGTTTATGACTACAGTTGGATGTGAAAGGCCTTCATAATAGTGATGGCTGGTTGTGGGGCTTTGTTCTTGGTTGCTGTTAATGCTGGTATCTGTCTTCTAGCGGTAACAGAAGCTGGGAAGTCTGGAGATCCTCTGGCACAAGACTTCTTTCGTGAGGAGTACATTCTGAACAATGCTATAGGTAGGCTACGGTATGACTGCCATTCAATGTCCAAATGCATTTTTAATCCATTTATTTATTTGTTCATTTATTTTGTCTTGTGGTTTTATTTATTAGGAACATACAAGAAGCCATATATTGCCCTGATTGATGGAATAACTATGGGAGGAGTGAGTACTTTTCTATGTTACTTTTGACTTTTCTGTATTTGCACTGGGTGAAGGCAGTTCCCTAGCATTCCTCCCTACTTCTCCTGCTGGACAGCAGATAGCCTTACACCTTCTCTGCTTCTCCCCATGTGACTACTTGCATGTTTAAACAGTGAGCTGGAGAGGAAAAGATTCTGGGGGTGCTATAATATATTGTGAGTGTATAGTCAACAAAGGTTTTGTACATTATGTTTCTATTCCAGTCCATCCCTATTTATTCAAATGTTTTTATTAAAACTATAGCTATCTGATGTCATCTGTTTGTAGGGAACAAATTATAGGCTAGTCAAAACTTAAACTGAAGTCTAACCACTAGGTGGCAGTAGGAATCTACATGTTTGAAATTGCCAACCATAGGAGTTACCTCCTGATTGGTTAAAATCCAATGTGACATAGACCTAGACTTAGACTTCATGTTGCTGACACTCTTTTTTTGCCTCTCTGTCATAACAGAATATCATTTAAATAAGTGACAAACACACACATGTAGTTGATGCATGCTAACAACATGTGACCGACCAAACATGTACAGTATACCAATCATAAAGATCTCCCACATCTACATTCACTGTATATTGTGTACATCTTCTTAAAGCTATACTCTCTATAACAATCACGGTGTGTTCCTTTTAGTAAGAAAGTGACCAGGTCTTCCTAGGCTACAGCTTTTTATAGTTGATTAAATGATATATGACATCTTACTTTATGACATATGACCAAAGAAGACTATATATACAAATAGACAGTTGGAGTAAATGGATAATTGATATATATATGGAATAGCCTGTGTATAATGGTGTCTAATCCTTGTTCCCATGGACTAGACTGCCACACATATGTATGTTGGCATCACTAACCTAATGACAAACTGCATGCCTCATGATCATAATGAGTGTTTCAAAATGTATTTAGCTTCCTCTTGAAATTAACTACATCGAGTTCATGTGTAGATGGCCTAATAATAATTGTAAGATATAGGTTAGGTTCCAAATGTTCACATGATTTGGTCAATCCAAAGGCCATTAAGCATCAGGATGGACTTTTTTGTTAGCATCAATCTTCCCCATATCAACCCATATATATCATCTTCATGCTTGTAATTATACTCGCATTAAACCACACTTTTATATGGTGTCATTTTAATTCTGTGGAAATTATATCTATTTGTGTTTATTTTCATTCTATACCTTCCAGAAATTCATCAGCCCACCCACTTTATCACCTCATTTATCCAAGTTTTGAGTTTAGGAAGCTTTTTCTGTCAGGCTGTAAACATCATGTCAGTGTTTACAGCCGGTCGTGGAACATGGTCTTATATGGTGTGTGGTGCTTCTTGAGTAGCAAATCACATTGTTCCACTACATGTATGGTCATGACTTGGTCTTAGAACATTTTGGATTTATTATACAGCCACATCCCATGTTCACAGCAGGAGACAATGGATAACATGTGGGTTTCTTTAATGGATAAGCTTTCTTCCTTCCTTTTTTCCTGAATCATCTCTGGGTCAGGTCATCTCAGAATGCTGATCTCTCACTCTCAAATGACTCACTTATTTTTCATGTATTAAATCATCTTTGCAGTGTATTTAATTTCACAAGACTTTAGATATCTAAAAATAGAGATGTAAAGAGACGGACCTATGGGTGTGGTATACTGTAGATTAGGCTGTGAATCAATACATTTGTGTCTGATTTCAATACAGTTTTATTTGAACTGATTATATAGAAACTTCAAATTTACCAGTTCATTTAATCTGAAATAATAGTATTTGAGTTGTATGCTATTTCTGCTTCTGCAGTATGTTAAATCTGACACCTTAATTAAAACAAATAATTTGATAGGCCTGACCATTGACCATTGATAGATTGTGTGCGTGTGCGCACGCATGCCCATATCAGGTCTGTAATGGAGTTGTTTCTGATGTTTGTGTGATGTGTTCCTGACATTGGCGATTAGCTTCTTTGATAGTGAGCTCCTAACTGAACATTACCATTCATGTCTTTGTGTAATGTCACAATCAGTTTAGCTACAGCATTATTGAAGAAATCCACTTTGCTATTTAAAATGTTAGGCCTTGGCCTGCACAATCTATTCAGCCTTGAAATTAAAGGTTTGAATGTACTGTATGCTGTAGAGATTTTGTATTCACTGGATAAAACAAAAACTGCATTTTAACACTCAACAAGGCAACACGCCATCTTGTGCTTTTAGGAGCTGAAAACCGCTGAGAAAATCTCAGAGTGAAATCTCCACTATATGTCCATCCTCAAGAGTTATTTGATTCAGCATACATCTTCTGAAGTTTAGTACTTCTGCACAGTAATTGGAGGATCAAAATAATAATTGAAAAAATAATAAATAGTAATTTTCTTATTACCAATTGGAAATGACAAATTGTTTACAGATGTGATTTTTTTTTTTTTTTTTTTTCATCATTTTCAGTATACTATCAGAGACACAATGAAATGTACTTTCCCAGTAGAAGCACTGGCGAACCTACAGTATGTTAATTATTTCTGAAGTGTGTGAGTGTGAGAGACTCAAATCTGTCAATTGGCAGCAATGGTCAGTAAACTTGGTGAAAAACAACATCCCTGTGCACTGCTAAAGCATGGGAGGAAAACACATTCCGGTGAGATTGGTGCAGTAAGCAAGGAATCACTACAGAAAACCTCCAAGGTTATTTAACTCCCAGGTGACCGTGTGTGTATATTAGTTATCTGCTTGTATGCGTCTACGCTGTTGAGGATATGTGCATGACTTTTTGTTACTATGGCAACGTTGCAGTCCATTCTGGTGACTCTCACACAAACGCTGTATTAGTTTGGGGAATGTCCTCTGGTCAACCTTCACAGCTCCCTGTTAGCCTGGCACAAACGCACATTCTCACACAAAAGCATGCACGTGTGCACGCACACACAGTGAAAGGACATGGCTTATGTCCAGTTACCTACGCATTATAAGCTAAGTACTGTATGTACCACAGAGTACATACTATGAGTGAATATAGTACTACACCAAGCATACTGTATTCATGCTGCTGCGATCCCAGTGCTGTTTGTACTGTAGAAAAACCTTCTTTCTCAACCTTGGAGACTAATGAAATCAAATATCCGGTATATTTATCAAATGTGTTTTCCAGCAAAAAGTTTTTTTACAAGACAGTATAAAATGCATGTTAATTTTGTGTTCCATCACTGTCAAGGTGGAAAGCTTTTTTTTTTTTCTTCATAGCATGCAGTGGATGAAAACTTGAAATTCTCTATCTATTACGAAGAGCTGCTGATCATTCACACACTAAACTCACATAAAACATCACAATCTGTAAAGAAATAGCGTGCTATTCGGGTAGAGAATTTCTACACAGCCATGGTGTCTTTCCCTGGTCCTATGTTCTCATCGTCGCCTAAGTGCCACATGTCTTCCTTTTCACTGTGTTTAATGGTCTACCCTGGTGTGTAATAGTGCTGCTAACCCCTGTTCCCTCTGTGTGCAGGGTGTTGGTTTGTCTGTTCACGGACGGTTCCGCGTAGCTACCGAGAAGACGCTGTTCGCTATGCCAGAGACAGCCATTGGTAAGACAGACCGCACAAATGTCCTCCTTCGCACTGCTGCCACATTCCTTGCTCAAGGGCAGTCTTGACAGTGGTTTTTAAGAACCATAGGGGGCAAATGTTCCAAGTAGCTGTCTAATTCTTCCAGTGTTCAAAATGAGGATGAACGAGAATTATGAAAACCAGGACTAGTCTTGTTGGCTAATATAAGGAATAATATGGAATGTAATGAAGTGACTTGTGATCACTGGGCATGTTAAGCATGAACCTTACATACATAATAAATTGGTTTCCCTCAGCGAAATGACGAGTAGCTCCATGTAGCCTTGTAACCTACTTAGCTTATCTGAGTAATATGGACAGATGGCCGTTTCCTGTGATTCTCAGGAGATTAGTAACACAGGATTTAACACCTAGGTAATTGCACTCATGGTTATGGCATATTGTGGTTTGCTGTCATTAAATCCAGACAGGAGTTCTGTCTAGACTGTAGACAATTGTTAAACTGTAGTAATGGCATTGCTGAAAGACAACAAATGCATAAGTAGTTATTTTGGCAATTGTTTGAGCATTTGTTATTCCTGGTGAAAACATTTACCAGTACTCCTAATGGTGTAGAGCTATCCCATATGTATGTACTTGTTGTAATGGAGTTACAATCTTAGTGGAGCTAATGTGTGTAAAGGTTATAGGATGCAGTAAGACATGACACCAAACCCATAGTACGACAGCTGAAAATAGTTTTAGCTCAAATGTCAGATGTCTTTAATGCAAGAAATTGCTTTGGTTTCTATGAGCCCAACTGTCTTTAACCACTGCTAAGATAAGGCACATTCACAGGAAAGTAGTATACGTTCTGTCCGATACCCAGTGTTGTACAACAAAGGATCAAGCTCCCAGTACAGACAGTTAGCACCTCAGATCGCTTCAGTGTGTAGTTGCTGTGATAAACCTAGATTATAGCATTTGAAGTGGTCCTTTCTGAATGACTAATTGCTAGTTTCTAGTGTATGCTCACTTTCTAAATGAATGTCATTAAGCGATGTGGACATTATTATCACACATTCAATTCACTTCACACTCAAGTGAAATGGGACCTCCTCAATGGGACATCCTCGCACACCTTTTAACCCCGTCAGTGCTGGGATTAACACTTGAACCTATCTCTGCCAGTGTCCTGAGCAGCAGACATAATCCACTGCATTTGTCATATTACTGTTTTAGCCTGCAATCAGGTCAGGCCATCTAATCCCCCACACTGCTCCTACAGAGAACCAGTCATACACTCAACACCCCATGGTGCCATGGGAAATATCCGCAAAAAGCAGCTTCATTCAATCGTAATTCACCTTGTTTGTACAAGGAGTGTGACTTCATCTCACTATGCAAATAAGAAGGGGGAAATACAAAAATGTAAGGAAGCCGAGGAATGGCTTGTCCCTGGAATGTTTGATTTTAACATGATTGGAAAATGTTTACTAAATTGCATAGAGATTACATCTGGTGTATGGATTGAGAGAAAAGAGATTTCCCTAAATGCCCATAAGCCCCACATCACTGTTTTGCTAATGGTAATTTCTTCTTTGTTAGAAATGAATTACTAATGCAGAAATGGGAAGGCTTTCACATAGAAAACCAGGGAATGTCTATTTTTATGTCGGTTTTATTTTAGCTAGTAAAATAAAATGGGTAGATTCAGCAGCATAAAATCACTTTCTCATCATGTCACAGTAACCATAACATGTTAATTGTTCCTCTATAGGTTTGTAAGATTCTTTTTGTAGCTATTCACTTTTACAGATGCTGAATTAGGTCATTATTGGATATATTGATGGGCAATTGTGTGCAGGTTGGAGTCTGGCATTGTAATCCTTGGCTGTCATGTAGTCAGCTTAGTCATAATAGTCATGTAGTCATAATAACATAACACTCTCTAAAAGCCATACTATCCTCTTAATGGAGTAAACACTGAAATCTTCATTCTCTATAGGTCAACCATCTAGTGGTTTATAAGCTTTCCCACTACCCTGAGGAAGACGGAAATAGAAACCCAAGAAGGAATTCACCTTAAAATAATACTGTAACCTCCCAACCCCCACTTATGGACTTTACAAGAACTACATCTTACGGTCGTGCTGCATGGTGTGAACCATGTCTCTGTGTTTTATTTGCAAAGGACTGTTCCCTGATGTGGGAGGTGGCTACTTCTTGCCCAGGCTCCAGGGGAAGCTGGGTCTGTTTTTGGCCCTCACAGGCTTCCGTCTCAAAGGCCGTGACGTGCAGAAAGCTGGGGTGGCCACGCACTTTGTAGAGTCCCAGAAGGTAATTTGAGTCGACCATGAGAAATGCACAGCAACATTTTGTGTCCCTATCTGGACAATAAAAGCATCAGTGTTCAAATCATGCTTTTTAGCAGGATATTTTCCTTAACCCTCCTAAACTGACCAAAATCACTAGCTCTTTGTGGCAGATAGAAGGCACCAATCCTAATTCTACAGTTTACACACACATAATATGTGCACTGCTGGCACAGCAAGATGTGTGTTTGAAACCCGAGGACAACAGGGTTATAAGGCAAAAAAAATACAAAATTAATAATACACACAGCAATGACAATAAAGAGAACTGCACAATCAGACGCAATCAGGTGGCGCCATCTGGTGGCACAATATGATAAGTGTGTTTGAAACCTGAGGACAACAGGAGGGTTAAAGGGATTGTGCTAAATGTCTCCCCATTTCAATTTTCCATATAAACTACCATGCTGTTGATATAGGCTACATTTCATGGTAATCACCTATCTGGGTATGTAGAACTTTACTTTATAAGTTCCATACCTTAATGCAAGTAAACTCTTATTTGGTCTGTGTAATGAACTGAAACTACTGGACTGCATTTGCTGGCAATGTGTTTACATAAAATGCATTAGTAAAATTAATTTCACATAAATGTGATACTCTGTACAATGGAAGTCAGATTTGGGGAAAAAAATATTAATTTTCTCCTGAAAATCAATGTGTGGTCTTAACGGGGCCAACTGTTTTGTCCTTTCAAGCTGCATAGCACATTTTATAAGCGATACAGACTGAGCAAGATGGGACATGAGGGCGGTCCTCCACACATACAGTAAATATGAAGCTGAAGCATTGGCTAGCCAGCAGAGAATGCATACTGGTGCAAGAATAGACGTTTCATGCTGAAGGCAGTGTGTGTTTGTCTTGCCATGACCTGGCTCCTGAGTCAGGGCACAGTGGTGGGGGGTTGGAACTGGTGGCTGGAGATAGCTTCAGGACAGCACAACAGTTGGTGTTGCTCATCTTTATTTTTTCCCATGCACTTATATTTAGGTTGTGAACTTGAAGGGTAAAGGGATTTAGTATAATACAGTAAATCCCTCAAATGGCGGTCGAGAAAGCAAATGGTAAATAAATGGAATATTCAAATTGTCTCCACATTTTTTATTCAACTTATTCTTATTAATACTTTTATTTTAATCTTCACTTTATCAACCACCAGTAAATTATGCATTTCACCAGCTTATTTAATTATCCCGTGAAATTGTATTCAAGTGTAGACATAATTGATTCAGCATCCTGTAGCTTTCTTGCCTGCCAGCCAAAGCATATGGTAGATTCAATACATGTAGGCCTAATAGACCAATGTATTGTGATTTGTGTAAAGCTTTAATCAGGTTGTTGGTATCCACCTTACACTCTTTTTCCTGCAGCTTGCATCCCTGGAGAAGGACCTGGTGAACTTGAAGTGTCCTTCGACTGAAGATGTCTCAAGAATGCTAGATTCCTACCAGAACCAGGTCTGAACCCGTGTTTTCAGTCCCAAACTATAGAATTGTAACAGTTTCAGTCAGATCTGCATGGGTGTCTGTGAGTCTCACAGAAGTGTATGCTGTCTGGCTTAAAACATTAAAAGAGTACTGTCTATTATGGGTATTTCTTTGATAGGGTTGATCCCTCAGATTCACATCTAAACAATATGGCACTGCATGTTCTGCTGAAAGTGGTTCACGAGTACGGTTTAATGATAGAGATAACCCTACAGTATAAGTCCCTTTCTTAATATGATACTAGATTTTGCACTGTCCCAGTATATGTGGAATATGCTTTGTAATTAGGATAACAAAGTGTGTATGTGTCACTTGTGCTGATTGGAGTGTTGCTGTCCACAGAGTGGCCAGGATGCTGATAAGCCGTTTGTTTTGCTGCAGCATCTAAAAGACATTGACAGGTAGGCCTTTTAATACAGCAACCATCCTATACTATATACTGTAGATATAATAGGACAGTTATGTGTACAAAAGTATGTTTGGAAAAATATGTTTAAGAACTGTGTCACCCACAATGACTCTAAACTCTACGCCCCTGTAGGCTATTTAACAGCAGCAGTGTGGAGGGAATCCTGCAGAACCTAAAGGAAGATGGATCAGCGTTTGCAATGAAACAAGCTGAGGTATGTTATTGACTTGTTACCTGCTATTGTCCATAGGATATATATTTTTGCTGTTTTGATTTCCTTAACAGACGTCTTTCCTAATAAATAGAACATACTTGTACAACATTTTCTGAAAGATTTTTTTTAGGCCACTGCTCAGATTGGTATTTATTTATTTATTCATTATTTCTTTACGTATTTATGTAGATTTTTGTGCCTTTTACCCTTCTTATTATCCTTGTGTTTCAAACGCACACCTTGTTGTGCCAGCAGTGCACATCATATTTGTGTGTAAGCTGTAGAATTAGGTTTAGCGCCT
>JAODUG010006776.1:2348-28001 GCA_027564795.1 Aphredoderus sayanus | reverse complement strand
CTATCTCAAGTAGAATTGGCTGTTGTAATAAGCAAGCTGTGATGCACATGAGCATTGCTCCTAACTTTTCAGACCACCCTGCATGCAAAAGGTCACACATCCCCAGTGTTGCCATGAAATTCCACAAGTCCATTGAGTCTTATCATTGCGCCTTAGAGCAAGGCTTCAGCCCTCCCTCCTCGGCCCCTGGCAGTCGCCTCTTAGAGCCTGACAAGAATGGTGCTGCTGGTATGTAAAATTGTTATGTGCTGCATTTATAAAGGGCATATTATGAAAAACCTTTTCAGTGGTAACATTTGGGTATCTGGAGTGCCTGCCAACGCACAAATACTGGAATAAGTCAAGCCAGTCAGTTTGTTTTGGGCTGCCTATGTCTGAGAAGGTGTTTCAGCAAGCCATTTAGATTTTGCTGGCCTTGTGTCGTCAATAGCCCCTCATTACAATCACCCCCCGCCCCCTCCCCCATCTGAATATGTATGTGCAAGCATTGGACCCTGTAGATTTAGACCATGAATCCAGGTAAAGGCTCACACTGCTTTGCTGTCGGCTGCAAAGTGCAGCATGCACTGTTGCATCGACCCCCCCAGCCTTGGAAGAGCTGAGTGGAATGAGTTTATGCGTGGAAGGCAATGTCCCTCTGTACAACTTTATTACTGTAGTAACAGAAATAGCTCGATGGCGTTTACATTTGCTTGCATATACTTAAATACGAGAAGGGTTTGATAACCGGTAACGTATACTGAGATGGCTGCGATTTGTAAGACACATCTGCTATAGCATGTTCATTCATGAAATACCACTGTGCTTGTGGATACATGATTCTTCAAGCGTCATCAAAACTTCAAACCCCTGTTCCGCCATGGCGGCTGTCACTTTTAAACAAACATCGTTGCGATGGTGTAACTACTGCTGCTGGAGTTGAGGCGGAACAACAATGACCCCCCATTTTGCATCTGTACCTTTTTAGTTTACACAGAGCAGAGGCTCATTTGCATTTAAAGGAACAGATGCTCAAACTGAGCGGTCTGAACAGGTCTGTTTAGACAGGCTTGAGTATTGTGCTGTTGTACTTGATACTTGTGGTATTGTGACCAAAGCATGTCACATACATTCCATTAAGACGTCAGGGAACTGTCAGCATGTGGAACAGGGGTGGGATATGCCACCTTTAAGGCAACACAGCCAGTTCTCTGAAACTTTCAGACTTCTAAAGCCAATAGGCAGATGCCCTGTGAAAGCGAGGATATACAGTTATGTGTGCTATATATGGATGTCAAATGTTTAAAAAAAGGCCCCTCGAGGCCTTAGATGTGGGAGTTTAGAGAAGAGCTTGTTCATACACGGTTTGCAAATGGAGTGTGTCTATGTGTGTGTGTTTGTGTGTGTGTGTGTGTGTGTGTGTGAGTGAACATTCCACTCCACCCGTTCGAATCTCTTCTCTGTAGATGACATATCATTACTGCAATTATAGGGCAAGATGACTTCAACCACACACACACACACACACACACACACACGTGCATGGACACTGGTGTCGGACGCGTGCAGGCACGCTCCACAGTGCCTGCACGCATGCACGTGCAGCACAGCGCACATGCCGGAGACGCGTGCACGTGCGCACTGACGATTTCCCCTGCGAAACGTCCCGCTCGCGCAGACCAGTGAAAGTGCACGTTTAATGTGTGCTGCCTTATCACGCTGGCTGTGTTTCCGGGCGCTGTCACCACCCACACTGCCTGCACATGTGCTGTAGCCAACATGGGAACCCTACGCCTATCAAGAACCCCCTCTGTCTCTCCCAAGTGTGTGTGTGCGCGCGTGTGTGTTTGTACCCTTTTTAAAGCAAGCACCAGCCCTGCATTCCTCATTGGCTCTCTCTCCCCCTTCTCATCATTCAATGGATCTAACCCCCCCACCCCCACTCACACACACACACCACACACACAAAGGTACTCCTGTGTTTGTATTGAATACCTTTTGTAAATGGAGCAGGGGCTTAATGGGATTGGTGTTGGTGGCAGTTTCCCACCATATTTAGCCTACTCCCCCACCCGCCCCTAGCCAAACATCTGTGGCGTTTGTGGGTGCGTGTGCTATTTACATGCTAGCGCAGATTAACATTGTCAACTGATAACATGAGTATAAAAACATTTAGATAAAATCCCCATACGTGGGATATGAGCAGCAGCTGTGCGTTTATTACTTCCTAGGCAGAGAAACCTGAGAGCATTCCATACTGCTAAACACGCCCAACAGGAGGACGAAGTACCTGTACTCCTGAGGTTCGCCATTCTCCTTCCATCCGTAATTCACTTCATATAGAGGTCACTCCTCAAGTAAGCCCTAAAATGCTGTGAAACAGTCGCCATATTAGCAGTCTTTAGTAGTTCTTCAGTAGTTCTTTGTGTTAACTATTTGCTCTGAGAGAGATTGTGGGTTTGATTCCCAATGCCTGATCACTATTACATGTAGTGTTAAGAGCACTAGGAGTAAGTTAGTTTGGACAGAAGCATCTAGTGAAATGACCAGAACATATTTATTTTCTGCTGCCTCTCTGCTATGCTGATAGTAGTAGTAAAGCATTATTTATGGGAAGTTGTCCAGTATGTGTGGGTTCATGTGTGATGTCTGTCTGGTTCATAGAGGGAGGCTTGAGAGAGAGCACAGGCTAAAGGTGTGGAAGACTTTAAAGCAACATCCTGTTATGCACACAATTTGTGATTGAATGAAGGTGTGTGTGTGTGTGTGGATAATTAACTCCATTGTGAGTAATGAGCCTTATGATGTAAGAGCTACTAAAGCATCTTTAGAAATGTGTGTGTGTGTGTGTGTGTGTGTACGTGTGTGTGTCACTAGACACACACACACACACAATCTCCTGGGTGAGCATGGAATATGTTGTTTCTTAAGATGCTTTGTATGAAACATACAAAGCATGTAGGGGTGTAACACACACAAACAAACAGAGGATTGTGGATTGTTTTCAGCCTCCATCACAGATTACTTCTATTTAAAGAATTATTCCAGGAATAGACCCATAATTCCTGCCCTGGCCTCTGTGTGTGAGTGTGTGTGTGTGTGTGTGTGAGAGAATTAGAAACATGAGGAAGAAAGCCAAATATATACCAGCATGCGCCACAGCTGTTTGTTCCTTTTAACCCTTTGAGAGAGGTCTCCAGCCTCATAAGAGCAGCTGAGAGATGACAGATACAGCTGAATGACAGTGTGGGGGGGGGAGCTTTACTCATGTGTTGTGTATGTGTACTGTTGTTGTGAACATCCTGTGGCATTACTGTCATTCTGTGGTTCCAGTGTACACACAAGTGTGTGTCTATGCCAGTTTGGGTGCCACGTCTGTGTCTCACGTCCGCTCCAGTAGTGACTTATGCACGGGTTAGTCAGCAGCTGGCCTTCACTCATCACAGACTGATTGAAACACCTACGTCATTCACTCATGTGCCTGGCAGCAGCTCTCGCTCTGTTACTGTGTGTCTACGTGTGTGTGTTTACCTACTGTACCTCGGGTGAGTAGGTAATGCTCATGACATAAGTGTAGGGGAGACCCAGCAATTGGTTTCAGTGTTTATCTACAGTATTCTCTGTGTGTGTAAGCCCATACATTTCTAGTGTTACAGTTAGGAGGATGGTTTAAGCCCTGATGGGGACCACACACCCACGCACGCTCCACATTGGCTACATTATTCTATTCTTATCCTGAGGCCATTTAGCCAAAGCTGTGTTATTTTCCACTTAAGATGAATGCCCTAGCTTGTTTTGGGGTTTTCTGGAGTTATGCTCTCTGGTTTTACTGCTATTATTACACAGGCAAGGCAGACATCGCCGGATTTGGCTCTCCGGTTTATTCTGCCCGTCTTGAAAGAGCGCTGTCAACACAATAGTCCACAAAGTGGCTCTCTCCCTTTTCATTGTGGCCATGTGTGTGTCAGAGTGTGTTTATGGATAGCCTCAGTTGTAGGGCATTATTAACAAAGCCGACACCAGGTGTATTTGTCTTTTTATTGGTCATATTCAGTCAAATAATGCGGTAGTTATTTGTTTCATTTATAGACAGGATATAATACTTCCTTATATTTTGTAGATGATGTTATTGAAGAGCTTTTATATTGCCATTTCTGTCAGTCTTTGTCTAATTATGTCTTTTTGTTGCTTTGTTCATAATTGGCTTGATGAGACTTGACATGTTGTGGAACAAAACCACGTTTGTATCACGAAATGTAATTAAAATAAATTGCATATCAGTAAAAGGGATTTATTTTGTGGGCTGACTTCCGACTCGTCTTTGTTTATCTTTCCTTTTTGTAGTTGTTCACATTTGTTAGTTAATTTTCGCTCTATCAAGTGTATACTACTGCCTTTGTGTTGGTTAATATCTCACTCCAGTGTGCGTTTAATGTATTTGTATTGTGTATAGCTACATTTGTGCAGCAGAAGTACTTTATTGCTCAAGTGAACTGTGTTAACCCCTGTGTGTGCGTCATGTGGGTGCACACACAGAGCATGCTAACATGTGCTTTCTCTGTGTTTCCAGGTAGGCAGTGCAGTGAATTTCTCCATGAATGTACGTCACAATGATGATGACAGACCCGATTCCACTGGACCTGGCTCCGCCCCCTCTCCTGAACGGGGAGGTCCCTCTCATGCCGCACATGGTTAATGGTGACGCTGCACAGCAGGTATAACACACACACACACACACACACACACACACACTCACAAACCAGTCAGACATATACACAAGCATGCAGTGGCAGACACAAGCCCCTCCCTTTCAGCATTCCTGCATAACCACTCTCATACGCAGAGTCCAAAACAAACGCACACTTCAAACGGCTCCATTGTCGTCATTTGTCACATGTGTCGCTGCCACAGGTGATCTACAGCTGCAAAGTTGTTACCATTAAAACCCTTGTTATGTCCTTGTCACGACATTTAAGGCACATGCGGGTGTGCACACACACACACACACACACACACACACAGAGCCTTCTATCCTAGGTACAGATTTAAGGATTGAGCTGTGGCCTACGGTTGAGATTGTGTTTGAACTGCGTGGGTCTCTTGGACCCAATGATCTTATCAGGTCCAGCAGAGCCAATTGGATGGCCTTGAAAGTCCCCACCCCCACCCCCCACCCTGTATTGTGTGCAGACAAAGGGAAGCGGGCAAAGTAATTAAAGGTTTCGTGGTTAATTTGACTTGGGCCTTCTCACCCGTACCATTGTTGTCATGGATAAATTGCACCCCTGTGTGTGTGTGTGTGTGTGTGTGATGAGTTATGGGGTGCATTTATTTTGTGCTGTCCTCAGCCGATTTCCTTGCAGGCTGGAGGAAACATGGTGGGAGTGTTTTGGCTGCGACACATAGCAGTTAGGGAGGGTTTTGGCTGTAACACGCTGCAGTTAGGGAGCGCTTTTTACTGTAGCACCCTGCAGTTTAAACTTGGTTCCCACTGTGGAGTCAGAGATCCAGACCGATGATTATAGAGATTTGTCTCCATGTGCGTCTGAGTGTTTTTGTTTGTACCCTTTGTGAGCGAGTGTGTACACTTGTGTTTGTGTGTGTGTGTGTGTGTGTGTGTGTGTGTGCAAGCAGCTTGTGTTAGCAAGCACTTGCAAATATATTTGTATGTGTTTTTCTGTGTTTCTTTTCATTGTTTCCTGTTTACCTGTGTGTGTCTTTGAGTGTGCATGTACACACAGGGCAGAGTAGCCTATATACTGTACATTTATATGGGCACACACACACACACACAGGGATTGTGGCATGAGTTTTTTTTTTAAGTCCTCTAGAAACATGGGTCACCGTGTACTATGGCGGAGGTTTCCATAGCAACAGCAGCAGCAGAAGCAGACAGAGCAGGAAGTGTGCGTGTGTGTGTGTGTGTGTGTGTGTGTGTGTAGCTGAGGGAGAGGAGCAGGTTAGCAGAGAGACGGGAGAGCATGCAGACAGTACATGAGGGATACAAGGGATATGGTGACTCTACAGCAACACACCTGCGGAGCTTAGGGAGTGTCTGTGTGTGTGTGTGTGTATGTGAGCGATGGAGGGTCACCTTTTCCATGTCTACAGCCACGTGTATACTCTGAACCATCTGTATGCAGACAGCATGACGGTAAGACGCATGTTAGCATTAGCGGCATGTAGCGGCGATATTCACCTGAAGCGTACACAAACACAAACATCTGGGCTACGCACGCACGCACACACACAAGAACAGACATGCACTCAGCTGATGGCTGTGATATTTAGTGCCATTTGGGAGTCTTCAAGTCCCAATGGCTCTCAGTCTGTTTATATGCAAACCCATATTAGGCTATTAATCTGTACCAATTCTGACAAATTTGATATAACCTGAGTTTGGAAGTTTTACATTAAATTAAAAAGTGTTTGGATGGATGGATATTCTACTATTATTGGGTATACTCGTACTGTATACTCCAAATTCTTCTATATCGCTATATTCTGAATTTAGAATGTCGACATTTTCAGAGCAAGAGTGACCTGTGATGCTTGCAGGTGCAGTCGGTGTGAGGCAGCAGATACATCTGTTACTATACATCACTAGCATCTCATTATACAGGGTGAACTTCCCCCTTCATGTCCAGCTAGCGTTTGAGTTTATCTAAAGAGTTGTCTACACTCTGATTGGTCTAAATAGAATCTTACAAGCCCTACTTATTTTCCCAGTTGGGGAATTATTTGGTCTTGTCCTGTCTGTACCCAGTGTCCAATGACTAAATTTAATGTGTATATGTGTGTGCGCATGTGTATGTGTGTTTAAAGGTAATCCTGGTGCAGGTGAACCCGGGAGAGACCTTCACCATCCGGGCAGAGGATGGCTCATTGCAGTGCATCCAGGGTAAGTCCCCAACGGTTATTCCATCTTTGTGTCCATGCACAGCAGAGCTCCGGTGACATCACCGCTCAGTTGCTGCACAATACCTACTGTTGTTACTATAGGTCTGGATGGATTGCTTGGTAAAGGCTTTGGAATTGATCAATTTCTTTAGAATTAAGGTCATTTATGTTAATTTCTTTACCTGAATCACTACACATGGGTAAAACGTGTTTTTAATTAGAAAGGCCATCAAGTTAATGACTTTTTAATTACACATAAGTCTGCATCTTACAGGCTACACTCATAATACGTTATATTGTCCCTTGAATTCGCTGATAGCTGTTCCACCAACTCATCGTTAGTTAATCCATTCACGACAGATGCACAACGCAGCTGCAAGCATGGGAAACGGAAACGTAATATTCATACGTGGGAAAATACTTGCATCAGTATAGAATGCTTTCCTTGTCTTAATTCTTTTGGTACTGACTCCAGAAACTGGGCATGGTCTGTAAGCTATACTCTACATGAGATGGATGGCTGCACACTTCCTCTCTGGCTGTGTCTGATACCACTAGATGAAAAGACCGTATGTGTGAGCCACTTAAACTCACTGGGTGTAATGGAGGGGATTCCCCCAACTCTTTGCGCCTGCCTCACTTTGATGACATCATCAGCAGAGTGAGCTGTAACACGGGCACTGTGAAAGGAAGCCTTTGTCGTACCCCTCCCCCCCGCCCATGTCTCTCTCCCTCTCTCTCTCTCTCTCTCTCTCTCTCTCCTTCAGTTTTGCTCTGTCTGTCTCTATAGGCTCTTTCTCTGCCTGTCTCTGTCTCCGTTTGTAAAGGTCCTCTTTCAGAGTGCCGTTCTGGCGCAGACAACAACCCCCCCCCCCAATTGTGTCTGTTATTGTAGCTAATTACACCCCACCTCCTCTACTCCACCTGCCTTGTAATTCAATTTAGTCCTTGAAATCAGGATGATCGCTGCAGGCTAACCTTACAGACACAGACACTAGCAGATAAATAGTGTTTGGATGGAAGGAGTTCCTTGATTGTTGGACAGATAGGATGAGATGGCTGGAAGGATGTGATCTATCTACATTTGCCCTTCAGAAAACCTCAGTCATCAGGGAGTGGTTCTCATCTATTATGACTTTTGGGCCAGTTGGCTGCATTTGTTCATGCATGCAATGGCCAAAATGAATACAATAGAAAACCCTTAATAGAAAATAAACATAAATAATATAAGTAAGAAACAAATAGTCCTAAAATAATATATTAATGATCAAATATATGCATTTTTATTTAGCAAATGTATGTTTGTTCATACCATACTTTTAAAGAAAATAAATAAACCTTAGGCATTGGGGAATGTAACTGAATATACAGTATATGGTATGGACAGAATGCATGATGTCTTTTCAGCACTAACATTAAACTACTGAAATACTGTATGATGCTAGATGTAGATTCAAATGCCACCACAACCACTTTACACTGTATTACTGGTAGTCTCTTAACTTTATAACGTTTTCCCTTGGAGACAAGCTCCTTATTTATATTCAATGTCTAATTGCATAACTTGCAATGGCTAGACGGTTGGATAGACTCATAGTTGAATGAAGACACTGTCCAAAGAAAGAGTCATACACTTTACCCACCTGCTCAGACAGTTCATTTACCTTCTTAAAATGTACCCTTTTGGGTTAAAGGCAGGTTTTTTGTTTTTAAGAAGTAAAAAAGTATGAATTAATACTTGAGAACAGTACAGATGAATATTGCGGTTTTCTCGTTATACCTGGCCGGTTATAGTTCTACCCGCCTTTTTACCAGTATGTCAGGGATCCAGAGGCTGGCTGAAGAGGTGTGTGTTTGTGTGCAAGCATGCAAATACAGTAGTTCCTCAAAGACATACTGTGTGTGTGTGTGTGTGTGTGTGTGTGGTTGAGCCCTTTGCTACGGTTGGCAGTCATTTGGTTGGGTGGCCTGGGGTTTGAGGCTGTTTGAATGCACATATTATTAATGTGGAGGGCCACACACACACACACATGCAGACACTCTTAGTCACTCTCTCTTTTGGGTGGAGGTCAGTGGGTTTAATGAGAGGTGGAGTGTGGCAGCTTGTTTTCAAGACAAACTGAGTTGCTTTTTAGACTGATGTGATTACTTAGACCCCAGCGTACTGGTGGGTTGTGTGCATGTGTGCGCGCATACGCATGTGTACATATATGTGTATATGTGCAGTATATGCGTACTTGCATATGTATGCTTTTTTGTGTGTATGCGTACTTTCACATGTGCAGCAGTTAAACAGAGGTTACTTTATATAAAGCAGTATCCTGGCTGTGCCCTGAGGTCTCTGTAATCTGGTGTGCACGCACACACACACACACACACACCATGCCAAGATATAACCAGAGATGTCAGCGCAGCCAAAATAATCTTTTGTATGGACCTTCAACCTCCCTTTCTCTTATTTTGTTTTGTTTGTTTGGATTTTATAGTGTAGTGTGTACTGAATATAGAATATAGACACAAAGCACTCATGTACACACTCACACACACACAGAATCTTCCTGTCTTGAAAAAAATTAACATGAGAACTAACATGAGAACAAGGTTCATGGAAGGACAGGAAGGATATTCAGGTAAGAAGCTCAGAGCTAGTTATCTGTCCTTATCCTCCTGTCACACACACACACACCACACACACCTTTTCTTTGTGTCTTTCTCTGTGGTACAGTATTTCTTTTTCCTGTCTTACTGCCTCCCACTTAGAGTTTACAGTGTGTATGTGCATGTGTGTTTAGGAACTTCCCGGAATGTTCTATTTGCCAATTTGGCACAGCAGTGAATCACCGTGTGTTAAGGGCCATTCAGATTAAGCACACAATTAAAAGGCGCAAATCCCTAAATCCCATCAATGTGTATGGGTGCCACCACAGTATGCGCTGCACAGATGGAGGCTGAAGTTTGCAGAGTGGTACGTAACGTCTATAAAGATATGGGAAAGAGCAGAAAACCGTACAGTATCATGGAAACAAATTGCTATTCAAATGGCATTACCTAGTATGTTAAATGAGTGTGGTGGGAGAAGAATATAGAATTACCTGCTGCCTGGATTGTATGACATTATCTTAATGTGTAGCTGCCGTCTCCTTCTTACCACTCTGTTTTCAAATCTTCCCAGGCCATCTTTATTCATTGTCATATTTGGTTTTCTCAAAGCAAATCAATAGCGCTAGCCAAATGGATAAAACAGCCCCTTCTGCGTACTTTGTAGCCACATGAAAGTTGCTGAGGAATGAGATTTGTGCTATAGCACCATGCACAGCCCTGCTAATGAATTATCTTATTTCACCCTATATCTTTTCTGTCTATCCTTTCTTTCTTCCTTCCAACATCTTGCCTTTCACTTCCTCCACTCTGTCCTGCACTGTTCTCCACAACGTATACCCTGAAATGTTACCTGTCTCTCTGTCTGTCTGTCTGTCTCTCTGTCTCTCTATCTCTCTACCCCCACCAGTCCATTCTCCTGAGCTTTCCCACACTCACATCAAAGGACAGGACCCTAGAGGGTGTGTGAGAGCACCCTGCCCTGGAATGTGTGTGTGTGTGTGTGTGTGTGTGTGTGTTTTACAAGGCTGTGTTGGTTTACTGTGCTGTTTGCTTCTTTGTTGTGTATTTTATTAGGGATGATGAGCCCGGGGTTGAAGAGGATATGACATAACGGGGGGTGTGGCTTCTACCACTAGGGCCCACACCTCTGTTATGTCATATCCTCCTCAACCCCATGGCACACAATGCTGCCAGGAATAGGGGGGTGTGGCCTCCACCACCTCCGCCACACCCCCACCAGGCCACCCCCCCTATTCCTGGTGACTTTGTGTGTCAGCCATGGGCTGAAGAGTTAGGCTTGCGGGTTATAAGTGTGTGTGTTATTTGGCTTGTCATTTGGCAGCCTATATATCTAGTGTAAACAGTATGTATGTTCGGGAGTAAAATCTATCTTAACCGTACGTTCAAAGTAGCTTGTTTCAAACTAGCGCCGCATTGAAATTTAATTGTATCAATTAAGACACAATTTAACTAATGTGTAAAACGATCCATGTCACATTTAATGACGTTTCTCTTGTTCCAAGCCAATCATTGGCACAGTGCAATGTAAACAGGAAATCCAGCATTATCGACTTTTGCAGTACTTATCTGTTATTGTCAAAGTTAGAGTGGGAAAAGTACTACATACTGTACCCTGACACTGACAGTCTGTCAAGGGTCTGTAATAATTATCATCGATAATTTTTATCTTTTTAACCTTAATACAGGTAACCTTAATACTAGTTGTATACCATATAAAACCATATAGTTGTATGGTTACAAGGATGGTCGTGTATATAATATAGCAAATAAAATGTGCTCGTTCACTATGGTTTGTGGAGTGCACCTCCTCTCAAAGTGCTGCAGGTGGTAATCTGTCACTGGTTGTCGACAGAAAACAGGCAGTATATTTCGTTCATCATCCTCCAACCTGTATTTTAACTGAGGTCTTTACACCTACTAAGGGTTAGGTGTAACATTTTAGGTCTAACATATATGCCTACAGTATGTTGGAAGTTCTTCAGCTGGTGAAACCCTTAAAATGTTAGTTGCATGTAATCTCCGACTTACATTATAAATTGCGTTCAAACCAGGCTATGTTTGAACTTATGCTCTGCTGGTACAACTGGCTGTAGGTTTACTAAGTCAAGTGTTCTGATGCCAGCTTAGTGTTAAAGCAACACAGAGAAGACTGCTGTAGTGACCGTACATGTTTTACATACAGTAAACTAATGTCTATGCCAGCATTTAGAGATTTTGATGTGTACCATATGAAAGTACAGTTTACTAGCTCCACATCTCTGTGGCCTGTTAGCTTTATTTTTCTCAAGATCCTTTACAAACATTGGAAGATTGCACAATATGTAAGAGACATGTTTAACTTTTTGTCATGAAAGTAGTAACATTGTAGTGAAATCTAGCAGTAAGTGTCTCCCTGACAGCATTTATTTTGAGCTTAGCAATGTCTGTGTATAGCAGAAGTAGGTATGTTCTCTGTTCAACACCAGTATAAAAAATATATCATGTAATTACCAAATTCTACATACTGGAGGTTACTTTGAAGGTGATGGATGATGGATCTTGCAGATGTACTCTCGGCCTCTCTGCCTGGTGTTGTCCTGTTGAGTGTACTTCTTGAGTGATCCAATAGTCTCTTGCTGCCCTCTATGCTCCCTTCCTGGCCCAGGCGATGGTTCAGATTCTCTAGCCGTGCGCTGCACCACGCACTTCTGCACCCTGGGCCCTTTGATGTAAATGGAAATAACCGGTTGAAAGACATATGACGGAAAGTCTGGCAGCTTGTGTTTACACTGAGCCAGATGGTTCTAAACAAGCCTGGGGAGAAGACTCAATACACATTTATTTTTTCACCAGAAGGGCTTAATTTGATGCTTGGTTTCTGATGGGCCTACTTTCTGATAGGTTTTGTATGTGGGGTCGGTTGTTTTAGGGACTTTTTCAAAGCCCTCGCGAACCAAATCCCAAGCTTTATGGGATTGAAGAGCATTTATCCGAGCGTTGGCTGCTTGGGATTGTGTGTGTTTCTGCTTGAATCCCATTTGAGCTTTCAGTGGAAGTAATTGAGTTTACAGTACAGAATTGAGCAACAACGTGTGGTTTGTGTCTCATGAACTGTGCGTGAATAATAATTTCTGAATGTATTATTATTTAGTAATAAATAGAATAAAATACTTTGCCCTTAAAGTAGCTTTATGTAGGATTTTAGAGCTAGAAATGTAGTGTTTTATGTGTGCTACAGACATCTGTCAGCTATCAGCAAGTTAAATGCTATGCAAGAAGATCTGCTCTGGTTGATAGTCCCTGCCTAAGTACATTTAGATATTTCACAGCACTCGAAGATGTGATTGGTTCAGCTAATCTACTTTGGCTGTCAGTCACATGAATTTGCACAGACAGGTACAATAGGTTTGCAATGGCAGACCAACGGGCTCCAGAGTGAGGGAGCAGAGGAGGATGGGGTGGGTTTTGGGGTTATTGATGTTCAAAATCCTGCGCTTTGATTACTTTTTTGCTAGCTCTTGTTGCTAGTCTCAGATCCTACCTACAGCATATTTAGTCTTTATAGGTTTTTCTAAAAATAATTGAAATGGGTATTACTGCAATCAAGAGACAAAGAAAATACACATGAGAAATTCACAGTGCAGGACTACAAGAAAATACTGCAATTGTAATCTCTGTGCCCCAGGCTGGGCTTGGAGGTTTACGGTATGTACTGTATACTATATATATAATATATATTTATATATTATATATATATATATATGGGACATCAATGTGTAATGTTGTATCTTTGGATGCATATAATATATTGCAGATATACCTGTAGAGGAATGCTGAAGAGGCAGCCATAAGACACACAGTATTGTCAGTTGAGACCAAATATTATTTTTCATAGAGATGCATATGTGTACACTGGTGCAGCTTGAGCAGGCAGATGGATGAGCAGGGCTCAGGAGGGACAGGGGGGATAAATCCCTCCGGACATGAAACCTCCATTTATACTCCTGAGATGTTTGTAAAATAGCTGTGTGTGTCTCTCTACTTTGACTATTTTATGTCCTGTTGGGATTGGGAAAATGGTCACCATGGGAACATCCTAGCAATCCAGGTGGAGTGTAATGGAATGTGCGTCTCTGGGTACTGTGTCTTTATGTGTGTGTGTGTGTGCGTGTGTGTGTGTGTTTATGGCATAGACCATACCCCTACCTCTGTATTTTTCCATCTTTTTATATCCAAGCTTTGTATGGATGCATTGTTCGGAACAGAGGTAGAGTTAGTATTTGTCTGCTTGAGAAAAGTTAGGCAACAGTTGATGTATTGCGTGTGTGTGTTCATGGTTGATTGGCACTGCATGCCCTGCCCAATAGTCCTCCATAAACTCAGTGCCCTCACTCAGTAGGACAGGAAGAGGCAGAGCAGGGAATGAAGGGAGGAAGGAAGGAAGGAAGGAATGGAAATGGAGGAGTGGAACTGACGCCTTAGAGTCAGTAAATAGTGGATAAGAGAGAGGGAGGCAAAAGGAGCCTGGAAAAAAGAAAACTCAGACGTTACATGTCTGGTCGTGTCTGCTACCATGCATTCCGGGCGAGGCCACTTCCTCTGCGAGATGACCCTGGCCACCCCTGTTCTGCTGACTTGGTCTGCTCCAGCCCGCTCCGGTTGGGTCTGTTTGTGAGGACTGGCTCACTTTGGGGCAGCACTGGGGTGTTGAGCAGGACTGGGTGGAGAAACAGGAGAGACCATGTCTGTCTTCCTGTTTGTGAGTAAGTGTTCAGGAGAAAGAGCTAAGCATCTGTGTGCAGATGTTAGTGTATGAAGACTTTTCCAGTGAGAGAGAGAGAGCGAGAGAGTGAGTGTGAGAGAGCGATACACAGAGTGCTTTTCCAGGGCTGGAATTCCTGTCTCCCTGGAATCTCATGGTACAGCTGGAGGACCCCTCCTTCTCTCGGTCCCTCTTTGTCTATTTGGCTTGCTTCCCCATCAGTCTTTTCAGCCAGCCTCTTTCCTTCTATCTTCTTATTTCATTCCCTCCATCCTCGTAACTCTGTTTTCTTTCCATCATTAAGTTGAGGATTCACACTGTGCGTGTGCATGTTTTATAACCTGAGGGCCTCTCTTAAAAATGTTTAACCTCTTATTTTATTTAATTTTTTGATGGAAATACAAACATGACTTGTTACACAGTAGTGCTTTATTCCTTTGTTTTCTGTATGGGCAGGTGTGTGTGTGTGCGTGCGTGTGTGTGTGCGCGCACGTGTGTGTTGTCCACTTCATGATCACTTAGGTTTATGCATGCACTTGTTTGCATTCACTGTGCTAAGCACTTATGAAGCCCATGTATTTTTTACTCCTCTGTGATTGGACTGGCGTAGCAGCTTGCTGGTCAAAGGGGGCGGGACTTAGCATGGAGGTAGAGGGATGACTTCTGTGTGTGTGTGTGACCCATATACACATCTTCCTCTCTCTCTGGCTCCCTCCACCCTCACGCACGCTTATGTATGGCCGGGGAAGGAACAGAGCGCATGCACATACACACTCAGTTGTGCACACATACAGAAACGGTTATTGTGGAGAGGAGGAAAGTCCCTGCTAATGTGCTGTAGGACTTCACGTCTTATCTGCCTTCTTTTCCACTGGCATTCACAAGAGTTCTCTTTCTCACACACGTTCTCTAATCCGCGCAGTGGACACACAGGCTCAGTGCTGTTCAGACAGTGACTCATACACCAGGAATGCCCCACATTAACATGTGGAGGGATGGAAGGGTGGGAGGGAGGGAGGATGGGAGGGAGGAAGGGAGACGGCAGGCTCAGGGAGAGGCTGGAGCGGTTGGTAATAACCTCCTAGACGTATAGGAAGAAGGGGAGAGAACACAGGAAATGATGATGAGGTTTTAAGTCTGTTTACACACCGACAGCTGTACTTCTTTGCCCCGCCCCCCTCCCCAGCTCGCTGGAAGCCTAGGCTTGATTAGGGAATGGCTACAATGAGTCACCGCTGTCTGGCGGGAGTGCGTGTCTGCGCGTGTGCTCGCGGCACCGTGTGGGAGCTGTGTGTGCGCACGTGTTTGCTCGCATGTCCGCGCACACACACATGTAACGACTGCACGCTGTGTGCATGTGTGTGTGTGTGTGTGTCCATGCTGCATGCATGCAGGCATGCGTGCACTGTGCTTTGTGATGATGCGTAGTGTCGCATGGTTACAGCAGACAGTCCTATCTGTGCACTATTCTGACTATTCTGACACTGAGGTAGGAAAGAGGTAGTTGCGGTGTGTGTGTGTGTGTGTGTGGGTGGGGTGTAGGGCTAGTTGTTGTGTCTGAGTGTAAATGTATCACTGTCT
The DNA here is from genome assembly GCA_027564795.1 of Aphredoderus sayanus. Classification (NCBI taxonomy): domain Eukaryota; kingdom Metazoa; phylum Chordata; class Actinopteri; order Percopsiformes; family Aphredoderidae; genus Aphredoderus; species Aphredoderus sayanus. Next base: position 12,178 of record JAODUG010006776.1, on the reverse strand, counting down.
TTATCACTGTCTGTATCACTACATCCTATTCTGTTTGTGGGTAGGGCCATGGTGACCAGGGCCTCCTGCAGTGAACCGTTCAAATGTCTGCGTGTGTGTGCGTGTGTGTGTGTGTGTGTCACTTTGACACTGTGGATAAACACTTTGCCGCAAAGTGGGACGTTCAGATATTGATCGAGTGCATGTAGACTTAACAAGTCTATGCAAGTGCACACGCGCACACATAGGCACCGAAAACACAGACGTGCGCTCATGCACAAACGTGCGCTTGCTGTCTATGTTTGTGAACATCTGTCTGGATAGAAATGTGCATGCCCGCAGGTAATATTGTTTCCCCACATGCATGCCTGTGTGTGTGTGTGTGTGTGTGAGTGCGTGTGTGTGCATATGCGTTTGTGTGTGTGTGAGTGTGTGTGTGCATATGCGTTTGTGTGAGTGTGTGTGTGCATATGTGTGTGTGTGTGTGTGTGTGTGTTTATAGGCGTGCCTGCGTGTTAGTGTCTTAAGTGCAGCTGAGCGAGACATTACGTTGCTCTCCCCTGGAGCAGACCCAGTAGCAGAAGTAGGTCGACCCTCAGCCACCTTCCACTGGGTGGGGGCATGCTGGAGAGGCCTGGGCTGGTTAGAGCTAAACACATCACACCCAGCAGATCAGGGCTCTTATTAGGGCTGCGTAAATGATTCTATTGTACAGTATGGATGTAATAGATATTCAAATTGAATACTAATTGCAATTACAATATAATGGAAAATAATTATAGTTTTTAACATAATCATTACGTTTATATTGCCTCCTACTGCTACTAAATGTTTCAGCATATAAATATGTGTCTTTTATAACACTTATTATTACAGTGGGTAGAACAATTACAGTTGATCAATAAGTCTCTGGTTCGAACCTGGTTGTGGAGGTGTATCTGAGCAAGACATCCAACTGCTCCCTGTGGTTGGATGGCGCCTTGCATGGCTGACACAATGAGTGTGTGAATGAGAGCCACCGTGTACAGTGCTTTGAGTGGCCTGCAGAAATATCACTGCTCTGTGAGATAGTTGGTGATTATCTAATTGGCATGAAAAGATTCTGCAGATTAATCGGCCATGAAAATAATCATTAATTAACAGTCCATGTTCTTATCTGTCCCAGCTGTTTACGTAAGTAAGGATGGGACGGAAAATACATAATTTACATGACTGCATCCACCTAGCTAAGCCTTTAGTTTACAGCCCATATATAACTGGAGAAGTCTCGCTTGTCAAAGTTGTACATTTGTTGCGAGCCTGTTTGAGTTGGGTTGATAGGTCAAGCTTGTAGTCTCTCTGCTAAAGCTCTCGTCTCAATTGGAACAGATATTTTTTGAATATGGGGGTGGGTAATACATGGATGTATAATAAAGCTAAAAAGTGTCTTAAGGAACCCACCGCACACAACAGATGGTTGTTACACCCACAGCCTATGCACACAACCATCTGGGGAGCCATCCATCGAAACTATTTAGAAAAGGGCAGGCACTTGGATTGGATGAACCATCTGTCTATCTGTTGGAGCCGCCATTGTTGTTTTTGAGTCGCATTCGCTGTCGTCACACCTAAACCACACCCGTAGCAACCAGGAAGCACATTTCCCCCAGACACAATCATTGATATTGTGTATATGTTATTGTGCATTTTAAACAAAATAAAAACTTTTATTTAAAAAAAATATTTATTCTTAAAAGAAAAATCCCAAAACACCCAGCACCCTCTATTGGCCAGCCACCACTGGTTGGATCTCCAGCCAATAGGAAAGGCATGGACACTCATAGAAAAGGCATTGTAACCACGGGGATTCTTCTGGTCATAAAAACCAAAGATGTAGCCCAGGGATGGTGCACAGATGTGGCAGGACTATTTGGCAGTAAGCTCCATAACCTTGAGCTCGTGCAGAAGACTGCTAGCTAGAGGATATTTTCACATCAGCATTTATAGCAATTTGTACTAGTGGTCTCTTTCTAAAGGGGAATTCTGGCCAATTTGACATTTTTCAGTTTCGTGTTACCATATTGTTTCTGACCAAAATCTAATAAATTCATGTTTTGTGTGAGTTGGATTGCTTTTTCAGTGGATTTGCTTGGTTCCATTTTAAACTATGGCATCTCACAAGGACTCTAAATTGAATAGCATGATTAGATTCTGGTCATGAACGTCATCAGCACAGGTGGAAAATGAAGTCCAGGTACAAATGATTAACACCTGTCATGACTTGGCCCATTGGCTCAATGTTATGACATTGCTGTGTAACTGAGGCGAAGGCTAACTAGGAATTTATTAGGCTGGATGTTCAAATGTGGCTATTCTCCAGCTTATGATATACATTCCTCAGCAGATCTGCCTCCAGCTCAACATAACAGAATGTACTGGATATACAGTAGTTGGCAGTATAGTATATGTGCTTGCGCATCAGAGCTATAGTACAGTATATGTGTGATACTATATGTGCTTAGTGTGCAACAACCTTCGGTGCTGAAACATCCATCTAATGTAGAATTGCCTAAATCTGCAGTCCTTAAATGGCCACTTGGGGCTAACTCCAAAGGGAGTCATTCCCCATAGACCCCCATATTAATATGCCCAACTTTACAGCAGAAATAAACTGGTTTAGAGCCTGGTACAAACAAGGTATTTTGATCACTATAGATAGTTTACCTGTTCTTCACAACTGTACGGGGGTGACATTTTATATAACTCATCAGTTGAAAATATATTAAGCCATACATTGATAGGTAGGATCAATGATATACTGTAGGTGGAGTCAGACACTGTCAAGATGGCCAGAGCCACATTCAAACGCATTCTTCAGAAAACCTGATGTCACAGAGGGTTTGTCCATTTATGTATATGGTGCTTCACATCCTTGACCATGATGTAGCCTGCAATGTGCACCTGGTGAACGCATGCGTGGTTGTGTGTGTGTGTGTGAGAGAGCAGCCGTGTGTTTGTTGCTGCGTCAGTGGGCTCTGCGTGGATTTTACCAAGACTGGGGCTGAGACAGGAAGTCTCACTTCCTCTCTTCTGTGTGACCCTTATGTTGACCACAGGATGCCTACCGGACCTGACTTACTGACTGTGTATGTGTGTGGCGGAGGCATTGGGGGGGGGGGGAGATGTCACACCAACACAGGCTATCTATAAACTCAGTGCTATTTCTGTAAATCTGTCTCCCATAGTTCCTGTATGGCCGGTCTCTCTCTCTCTCTCTCTACACCCTTTTTACACATTCTTTTTTACTTATATTCATTCAATTGTGTTATATATAACAGTTGGCAGTATAATTTTTCATTATACAATTAGACATCATATACGATGCAATGCTCTCTCTCTTACACAACTGAACGCCTTACGGAGGCTATATGGGGATTAGCTGGATTAGATTCACATTGGATCCTATGTTGTAGTGTGTGTTGATGTCTGTATTTTGTATCATTGTGTGTGTGTGTTTGTTTGTTGTGGCAGTGTCTTTCTCTTAAGAGCCAGGAGGAGAGATACTGTTATAACCTGTTGATGCTTACATAACTTCCAGGCAATGCCACGTCACAGCTGACCCAGACATTCACACACACGCGCATACACGTGCATACACGCACAGAAACGCACATTTATATGCAGAGAGATCAAGGGACTCTGTGTGTGTGTGTGTGTGTGTGTGTGTGTTATAGTTTTACAATTCAGGATCCATATCTTTCCATGTCTAGCTCATTTGTTATTAGTAATTAGTAAATAAGTAAGTAAAAAATAAAGTAATAAATTCTATGTCTCTGTTTGTGTGTGTGTGTTGGGGATATCCATCTGTGTCTACTTGTTATTTTATGTAGGTCAGCTCACAAACAGGCTCCTTTCGTCTGATATCACCTCCCAACACACACACACAGGCTCCCAGGAGAGTCTGTGTTTCCTCTCAATGTGCTCACCACATGTGCAGGAGTAGGGTGCGTGGGTGAAGAGGGGAGGTTAGGGGGTGTCGAAGGAGAAAGTGTTTTTCTGCTTCGGCCTTTTCTGGAATTTGACTAAAGCTGTCAGCTGACTACTGGCCAGGCTATAGGCACTGCACCCACACAGCCTCTGACTGCACTGTGGGGGTGCAAGGATGTCACGGATTTATTTGGAGGGGAGTTTGTGTGTAATATAGCAATATTCTCTCTGTCTTGTGTGTGTGTGTGTGTGTGTTATGGCCTGTGTGCAGCTGGCTGTGACAGCTGTATCATAAGAACCATCTGATGCAACGTTGCCTCATCTCCTTTGTGTGTGTATGGGCGTCTACGTCAAATCACAAGTGTGTTTGTTCCTTGTGAGAGTGGACAGTAATTAGAGTGATAAAGTGTGTGTTTTAGAGAGATGTGTAACACAAAGATGTATGTGTATTCCTTATATGTGGTCTTGTTTAAATCTCTGCAGAGAGAATTGTGCATCTGTTTGACATGTGTACATTACACTATTTAGCTTTATCATGATTGTAACCTTCGAAGTATGCAGTTAGGAGTCAAAGAGATGACTATGACGGAAGATGTAGATTTGTTTAAAATTCACAATAACTTCCAAATCCACATACTGCCAAATAGGAGGAATTCATAACTTATTAACAAAGTTCTAGTGAACTATACAACATTGTGCATAACCTAATTTTCTCAAATAAATAACACTGTTTACTGATGTTAGAACAGTTTGTTTCCTTGTATGTCTTCTATTTTGTTTTACATAATGATCCAATCTATGAAATTCATTTGGCAATGGTAAGATGATTTCTGTCTTGTTTGTGACCATCACTCTGTCTCTAACCACATCTCTTTAACCTGATTGAACTTTCTGTTCTTCCCTGTCGGTCACCATGACAACGGCGTACTCCTCTGGATATGTAAAAAGTTTCTATAACAGTGTCGCAGCATGTTTATGTTCATGTATAATTAAACCAGCCTCATTTCTCCCCAGTCGCCCTGGTTGCCTTTAGGATGCACTCCTGTGACCTTTAGCTCGGCACTGAGGGCATGGAAGCAGGGGAAGTAACAGCTGACAGAGGAGAGGAGAGGAGATGTGAATGTCATCATGACAACATTAGTGTTATCTGGGATTCCATGAGGAATAGAATCAGAAGTAGTGACTGATGTTTTTATGTTTAGAGTATACTGGAGCATGACGTAATTAGAATATGGAGTCCAAAGTGTGCGCACGTGTATTGTGCTCATATACAGTTGCTTACATGCACTGCACAACACATACGCTTTCATCTATTTTATAACGCTTCATGGCATTTATTTTCAGTGATGTTACAATTATGTTCATGAATCATTTTGTTGTGGGAGTCAGCTGACAACAAATTGGAGAACCAGTGTAATATTGTATAAGATACAGCACAGTGTGTGTGAGTGAGGGTCATGGGACAAAGAGTGTCTTGTACGAGGGGGGTGGTGGGGGTTGGGGGGTCCTCTGAGCTTGTTGGGTCCAAACCTGGGGGCCTGCGATGGGAACATTCTGTGTATGTGTGTGTGTGTGAGAGTGAGTGAGTTACTGGAATTCTGCTGTTTGCTAAGTGAAGAGCACAGAGGCAGAAGAGACTATCTAAACACTGGTCTGTTTGCTGTGTGTGTGGGCGTGTGTGTGTGTCTGAGAGACAGACAGACAGATAGAAGAGGACATGCACACAAAGACTCCCAGATAAATTAAAAGGGAACCGAGTATATGAATAATTGGAAAAACAAATTGAGAGGGAGAGGAAAATTAGAAACACATTTAGAAAGAAGCACACAGACGTGAGGTAAAGATTGAGACAGTAGGATGTGGCGGTGACATGAAAGATACATTGACTTTCTATTTCCCTCCATGGAACAGTCTGTGCTGTCTGCTTCTGGGCCTGTCAGTAAAGCACTTCAGCCTGAATTCAGCTGAGATACACTGAAGGCATGGGAACTCTGCAGTACGACTGTATGAGAGGGATAAAGCACTAGTGTGTGTGTTCCCTATGCTGTGGCCTTCCACTCAATACTCAATGAAGACTTTCATATTCCTCTCTGCATTTGCGGGGGTGTGGGGCAGAGTAGACTGAAATAAGTACTTACCTGTCCCTAAACACACACACACACGTGCACGCACGCACGCACACACACACACACAAAGACTTCTACACATAACCAACCTGATCAAAGATTCCTAACCGTTTTGTGTGTGTGTGTGTGTGAGGGTACTGCACCGGTAGCTGTTCTGCTGAGGAGAGGTGAGGATGAAGGGATGGGGGTGAGGAATGGGGGAGACAGGGTAACAAGGTGACCGGTCGAGGAAGAGATGGAGAGACTGTGGAGTGCTTGGAGCAGAAGAGAGGAAGGGTTGAGGAATGAGGAATTGTTGAAGGGAGGGAGACACTTTAAGCGTGTGTGTGTGTGATGTTTCTAGAGTGGATTGAGTGTAACGTTTTGAATTGCCGCGTGTGTGTGTGTGTGTGTGTGTGTGTGTGTGTGTGTGTACAATGATTTATTCGGAGGCCATGGCAGCTATCCCAGTGGACCCTCAACGAGTTTACCAGCCATATACCTCCACCACACACCACAGAGAGACTGCAGTGTGTGTGTGTGTGTGTCTGCATATGTCTGTGTCTCTGTGTGTGTGTGTGTCTGTGTGTGCTAGAAATTAAAGGGGAGATGTCCACAGTGGAAAAGTCAACAAGATTTTGCGTCTGTGAATGCGATTATATTACTGTGTGCCCAAGAGCAGAAAGGGAGTCCTTCAGCAGCGAGCTCCATGTGATTGGATTGAGTCCTGAATGATGCAGATGGTAGCTCAGACATCATCTGCTCATCATCAGCCTCCTGCTGTATGGAGCTGGAGGAGTGTTTACAGTATGACCATGTGCCCATTGAAAGACTCAATGGACCACACAGAAAATATCCTAATATGTAATACTTCCCTCCGGATCTGATTGGTTTATTCATGTTAATAGGTTCATTTATTATAACGGAATAGGGTCATTGCAAAAGCAAATGCTTGCATCTGTGTTGACCAATTGACCCATACTGGAGACTGAATAGCCTTGTGTGTGTGTGTGTGTGTGTGTGTGTGTGTGTGCGTGCTTGTGTGTGGCCATTCCTCTCTGTTTGTCTCTCTGCATGTGCACTGTTGATTGATGGGTCTCAGGGTACATAAATACACATTGTTGTCTACTACAGGTCCTGCTGAGGTGCCCATGATGTCCCCAAATGGATCCATCCCACCCATCCATGTCCCACCAGGATACATCTCACAGGTTAGTGTGTGTATGTTTATGCACTTGTGTGTGTGTCTGTATGTGTGCATGTGGTCAGTGTATATTCAGGTGTGCAAATTCCCTCAGGGAATAGCAGTAGCATAACACCATACTGTGACAGAAAATACATACAAGGTATATAGTATAAAGCACTTTAAAATGGATACACAATAAGAAATAATAATAATAATAATAATAATAATAATAATAATAATAATAATAATAATAATAAACACACGTGTATACTACTTTACATTTTGTTACAAGCCACAGTAATTACTAGCGAATAAGCAGATCAAGAGAGGTAAGAGACTACTAATAGATCTTGTTTAAGCCCCTTTTCCACTGCATTGAAATTGGCTGGAATTATGGCCCTGGACGTTGGAATTCGGGAACATGTGCCTTTCCACAGGAGGGACCACGGTCAACATGTCCTCTGGGGCAGTAGTTTGCGGTCAATATTTTGGTCTGTGCTAAATGTCATCAAGGGAACTACTGGTCAAACGCAACATTGGTGAGAGGCAGCAGCTACTGTATGACCCATTATGTTAACACTGTCTAGTGCTGTGCCTTTCTATCCTTTAGTAAAAGACACGTAAATATAAAGGAGCAAGTTTGATGTACACATTACACATCATTCATCCACTGAAGAATTAAGATGATCAAAGCAGAGAAAACCCTGCTATGTTCACATGATTAAGAGGAATGTCTCTCACTCAGGCAGGAATGATCACGAAAGGACAAACTCATAAAATGTGCAATGTGTGGCACATCAAATATAGAATATAACCACCTCCCATGGCAGTGGAAGAGTCATTGCAGAAACGTACCAGGACCAGTGGTTCTGATTTGGTCCACATTTTGCATGGCGGGCTATTAATTGTCCGTCCTACACTACCTTTTCTGTGCCTGGCACTGTATCTTCCCAGCCTGTAGCTGCCAGCAGCCCTGGGCAGGGGAGGGAAACACCAGTCCTGGCTGCTGTAGAGTGGGCACCCATATAGCTTGGATCAGAACCCTGGTCCTGGGGACCCTCTGCCCTGCGTGTTATACATGTCTCCCTGTTCCAGTCACACCTGATTCACAGGGGTGGGTCATTATCAGGCTTCTGCAGAGATGGTCGACGAGCCATTCATGTGTTGGAGCAGGGAGACAGCTGGGAAATGCTGGCATACAGTACTGTAGGAATGTTGCTTTGAGGTTCAGGAGAACGTGTTCTTGTGCTTCAGTCTTCACAGTGTTCTCTGTGTGAGTGCGTGCGTGCGTGTGTCTTTATAATAATAACAATAATAGGAAGGAAAGGAATGTGTTACCTTTCGCTATTAAGGTTAGATTTGGGGTTACATTTTTAGGGATTAGCGCATTAGGGTTTGTTTTGGGTTCGGCATGGTGTGGTAGGGTCAGCAGGAACTCACCGGAATGTCCTCACAATTATTGGAAAAACAAGTGTGTGGTAGTGTATGTTTGTGTGTGTGGGTGGGTGTGCGTGCATGCGTGTGTGTGTGTATTTGCTGACTGCCACTGTGCCAGTGGCAGTCAGGTCATTGGCTCACTGTGGGTGTGTGTTTGAGTGTGTGTGTGTGTGTGTGTGTGTGTGTGTGTGGGTGTTTGTGTGTGCTAATGGGGAACGAGCCAAGCTGGAGCGGGAAATGCTGTCATTCTTGTATAAACATGCTTGATTGGGGGGGTTAGATGAAGATAGTTAGAAAATAGTACTTTTACAGATTTATAGCGTAGTGTGTAGGATCAGTATGAATGTGTGTGTGTGTGTGTGTGTGTGTTTCTCCTGCTCAGATCTCAGTGGTCGGGGGAGGTGGGGCTTGAACAGGAGGCCCTGTCTTTCACCCCGCCACCCCCCACCTCCTCTGAAACTATCTGTTTTTCTCACTAGGATTATTTCTTCCACTCTCCTCCTCCTCCTCTGATTCTGGCACAGACTGGCCTGCCTCGCCTGTCTCAGTTTGTGTGAATATACCAATAAGCTTTTGTATGTTGGGTTATTTGGGGGGTGGATGACTTCCCCTCACTGCAGGGAGTGTGTGTTTGCTCTCCGGTTGGAATGCTGGCCTGTGTGAAAGTTTGAAGGTTTGAATGGCTGGAATGTGTGTGTTTGTGTGTTTGTGTGTGTGTGTGTGTGTGTGTGTGTGTGTACTGGAGCATGAATGCGAACATGTAATCTATGCTAATGTGAAGCTCTTCCTGGGAGCCTGTTAGCCTTTCAGTCATGACCAGATTGTAACAGTACAAAGATTTCATTCAGCATGTTTCTAAATGTAAACAGCCTTCCATCTGAATGGCCATAAATAGCATCCTAAACTCTGTACATGGTGGTAGTAGTAAGTAGTAGTTGGCAGTGAGTAACCAACACACACTAACCAACAGTGTAACTGGTAGTAGGTAGTAGTTGGCAGTGAGTAACCAACACACACTAACAGACAGTGTAACTGGTAGTAGGTAGTAGTTGGCAGTGAGTAACCAACACACACTAACCGACAGTGTAACTGGTAGTAGGTAGTAGTTGGCAGTGAGTAACCAACACACACTAACAGACAGTGTAACTGGTAGTAGG